>REGM01000098.1:863203-889947 GCA_004194415.1 Aurelia aurita
AAGAAGGTAAAGTAGTCAATGAAATATTCAGTGATCACAATGTTATAATCCTGGAAATGAACTGGCTGGAAAGTTTAAAAAGCATTGTAAAAAACACCAGACTGGAAATGAATGAAGCAAATTTTCAAAAATTTAAGCAAAGGACAAACGAGAACAATCTAACTAGCATATGGCAAAAGCAATCTGAAGAAACTATAAATGAAAAATACTCAAAATGGAATTCAGAAGTGTTAAAATTGGCAAAAGAAGTTTTTGAGAAAAAATTAAAGACAAGAAAACGAAATTCAAAAATAGAACGCATTCTTAGAAGAGCTAAGAGAATAGAGAGACAAAAACTGAAAGGAAATATAACAACTGAAGAAAAACGAATAATAATAAAGAAAATTGGCACAATAAATGAGCACATATTACAACACATAAAGGAACAAAAATCAAAAAGAATATGCAAGACTGTAGATGAAATTAAGAAAGGAGGAGGAGTTAACTCAACAACATTTTGGGATTTTATCTCGAAAATGAAATCAAGGAACCAAAGAGAACAAGAACAAATAGCAATAGAGAACACTGGAGGTGAACTAATAGAGAACGCAGAGGAAATTAAAAATTTATATAGAGACCATTATTTGAAAGTACTGACAACAAAGACAGCAAGCACAGAAGAGGAAAGGAAAGCGGAAGAAAGGATTGAAGAAATCACAAAGAATAGAGAAATCCTGGCAAAATGTCAAGATATAAAGAAAATTGAGCACAATGAAGTAGAAGTGGTTAGAGCTAAACTCAAAAATAAGAAAGCTACAGATCTACAGGGCTGGAAGTATGAATACATAAAATATGGAGGAGATGATTTGATAAACAGCATAATAGAAATGATGAATGAAGTTATGAAATCAAGAACAATACCAAAAGAATGGAGAGATGTCAAAATAAAGTCAATATACAAAAAGAAAGGAAAAAGGCAACATCTAACCAATCAGAGGGGATTATTTATTACAAGTGCAATAGCGAAGGTGTTAGAGAAAATCATATATAACAGGAACATTACGACAATAGACAGCGCCTTATCACCGTATCAAAGTGGAGGGAGAAAAGAACACAGCACAATTGATAACCTCTTCATTTTCCAGGCAGCCATTGATTACTATCGGTACATTGAGCAAGATCTCTACACAATTATAATCGACGCTGAAAAGTGTTTTGATAAATTATGGTTAGATGACTCTTGCAATGAACTGTATCAAAAGGGAATGAATGCAGCAGAATTACAGATAATAAGATTGATGAATCAAAAATCAGAAGTAACAGTGGAAACACCATATGGAGTAACAAAACCGTTTCATCTTGAAGCAGCTGTGAAACAAGGAACCATATTTGGACCGCTCTTATGTAGCGTAGCTACAGATAAAGTTAACACAATTAACGGAACAAGCTATACGATGATAGGGGCAGAAAGAGAGATTGAGAATCTTATATTTGTGGATGATATCATCGGCATAGGATCAGAGGAAAAGTTAAAATCAGTGGAGAAAAGCTTACAAGCGATGGAAGAAGAGAAAAAATTCACCTTTCATGATCAAAAATCAAACATAATGATAATCAACTTCAAAAAGAAGAAAGGTAAAAAAGTTGGTGAAAAAGAAGATGAACTAAACATCAAAGTGAAAAAAGGAAGAATAGAGCAAGTTAAAGAATTCAAGTACCTAGGAGAATCATTTAATGAGAATGGAGATAACAAAACAAAAATTCAAAAAAGATTAAGCAAAATACCATATATGATACAAACGATAAAAAGATATGGAAGCACAGAACAAGTAGGGAAAATGTCAACACAAGTGAGATTAAAAATATTAGAAACAGTAGTGATGCCAACAATTTTACATGGAACAGAAATCTTTACAAATATAACGAAACAAGAATACGAAGGAATTGAAAAATTGCAGAAAAAACTTCTGGTTGGAACATTTGAAGTAGAAGAAAGTACGCCATATTGGGGAATGCTATCTGAAAGTGGAATTTGGCCTATCCATCAAATGATACACTACAAGAAATTCATGGCATATCACTGGTTCATTACATCAAATAATTCGAGATTAGCAAAGCAAGTACTACTTAGTCAAGCAAATAGTGGCCTGCCTAATTGCTGGTATGCAGAACTTGAAACGATAGCAAAAGAGTACGGCATAGATGTAAAGATCGAGACGGCTTCAAAGAAAGTTAAATCTAAATGGAAAAAGGAAATAAAAGAAAAAATACAAAAAAAAATAGAAGAAATCATACGAGAAGAGACATTAAACAAAACGAAATTAAGGTTGATAAAAAATGATAAGTATGGGAGAAAAGAGTACCTAGATACATACTCAATAAAAGAAGTAACCAAAATAATGCGATTCAGACTCAATATGACAAAAATAAAAGCAAACTACAAAGGGAAATACAATGACCTAACTTGTGATGGCTGCAAAGAAGAAGTAGAAACAACGGAACATATCGTTAACTGCAAGCAATATAAAAGAATGTTCAAAATTGCAGAAGAAACCCAAAAAGTTGATACAACATCAACAACAGAACTTTTAAGTATTGCGCGGTATGCGGGAGAAATAGAACAGTACAAACAAAGCTTTGGACTATGGTGAAAGAACAACAATAAAAACAATGATGTTTTGAGTCTTGCACGTTAAACAATAGCTGTGCTCAGTGCTGTCACTGAAGAGGACTCTGAGAAAAACCAAAAAAAAAAAAAAAAAAGGGATATGAAATTTCATCGACTTATGGGGGGAGGGGGGGGGGTGGGTTTTTTCTAATTAAAGATAAATCAGCCGCATGCTCGTCTCCTGAGTGAGTTCCTTAAAAGTTTCAGCGTTAAAAAGACACCGAAATTCAAACATTCTACCAATGTTAACATTTTCTACCGGGTGAGTCAGAAAAAACAATCCCCGTTTGAAAGGCCACTGCTCCCTGGATATCGAGGCAATAATATTGGTAAATATATTGTTTAATAGTGGACATGTTCAAATAAATTCTAAATTTTACCTGACTGAAATCGGCCACTCCGTTCTGAAATTATGAGGGATTTTCTCAAGAAAGCCCCTCCAGGAAACCTTCAAAAAACGGCATAAAACCACGACCAAATTTCCGTCATATTTCTGCCTTAAAAGCAATGACTTGTACATACTTTCGCGTGTTTTATCGCTTTGTGAGGATGAAAGTGCCATCTCTGGGAACAACATAACAACATTATTCTCGGTTTCGGAGACTTTATCCTCCCAAAGTGGATAACACGTGCTAAAGCATGCGCAAGTGTGCAAGTCATTGCTGTAAGGCAGAAATATTTGGAAAATTTGCTCGTGATTTTAGGCCTATTTTGAAAGTTTCTTGAAGGGGCTTTCTCCAGAAAATCGCTCATAATTTCAGAACGGAGTGGCCGATTTCAGTCCCTTAAATTTTAAATTATATTTGAACATGTCAACCATTAAATAATGTATTTGTCAATATTATCGTTTTGATATCCAGGGAGCAGTGGCCTTACAAATGGGGATTGTTTTTTCTGACTCACCCGGTATATGGGGTCGAACTGAACAGAAAATTTTGAAGAACTAATTTTTTGGATTTTTCAAAAATTGAAACATTTTCCTGACTGACCTGGTACAAAAGTGTAATACTATTCAATGTCAACAAAGCATAGATATTAGTCTTTCACACTTAAAGATGGACAAATCAACTGAACGGACAAGAAGCCTGATACTAGTTCGTCTGGTTTGAATTTAAGTTGGATTTGGACCGTGAAGACAAATCATCTTGAAAGCATCGTCTTAGACGACCAAATAGCAGGACAAAATCAGACGACATGCACGTCAAAAATGTTGTCCGTCCCCTGAACGGACAAGTCATCTGGTGTCATCTGGTGTGAAAGTAGGCCGAAAAAAGATTCGAAATAAAAGTCGTCTGATTTTGCCTCATTTGTTCGTCTATCCAGACGATTTGCTTCTCTACGCGAACAAGTCGTAAAAAGTCGGACTTTAATTCACACCAGACCCGAGCAAGTGCTAGAAGACTTTTACATCCAGACGATTGGTCTGCCTTCTGCTGTCAAAAGAGCTGCGCAAATTTCACACAAATTTAATGTCGCAGACGATGTGGGATCCTTATCTGACGTATTAATACTATTAATAAGACTTCGAGGCAAGGGATATGACACGTCTGTGCAGTCAATGTTGCAACCTGTACACGTGCTTCGAGATTTCACGGAAACAAACACGACAAACTTTTTATACAACATTTGCGCTTTGCTAGATCATCAGATGAGCAATTGACAGCAAATTACCAACTCCGTCGTAAATATTCTGCTGTTTCTGCAAAAAGGCCTCAACAACTAAGGCAGAATTATTAGTTCAAACACCGGGTAAGTAAAAAAAAAATGCGTCCACTATTTGAAAGATCATGCCGTAAGAACCATTTAACCAATTTGTAAAATTGTATCCTTTATTTAAATGGAGCTTCAATCTAATTTTTCATACTTTTCTCTCATAGTTTTGGATGCTTTACTTCCCTCAAAAGTTTATCCTCAGCTGAAAAGTATATTTCCTCCAATTGTTCAAAAACAGTTCAAAAGGAGTAGTTCAATCTGATACAGATTGTGTCACAAAACATTCTTTCAGTCACCTGGAGGGAATATTGACATTTTATCAGTTTCTATGCCATTACAAAGCAATCCCTTATGCCCAAAATCAGTGTTTTACCATTCTAATGGTCGGAATGCGAATTAAGTAGAGTAATTGCTGCGAAGCAGCATAATAATCTTGCCCAATTCTAGCGATATGGACTCTGTGGGTGTGTGTGTGTTTTCAACAATTTTTGCAGACCTTGTTGTGGCTGTCAAATGATATCCCTGCGGGTCAACACAGAAATTAGCGCATGCGCAGTATTGAAAGCATGATAATAACATCTTATTGTTGCATAGCAAATACAGCATTATATGCATAGCCAATTGACTTGATCAAAGGGCAATATACCAACCAATTTGTCGTGCAAATATATCTATTTTTGGAGTTTCATGAGTTCAGGACTTTAGAGGATTTTTACATGAGGACATTGCCTACACACCACAAGTTGCTATAGACCACAATCTTAAACATCTTGGCGAACAGTTTTGTGAGTAAACCCAGTACGCAGCACTCTCTGACTATTGTTATTTCTAGTCGCAGTGTATTTTTTAGCTTAAACCAAGTGAAACCAATTTTCGGGAAGTTCTTTAATTGAAAGCAAAATCATGCGTTTTAAATTATCAAAAAATCCTAAAATTAAGTAAAGTTTCAGTCAGGCAATAGAGTTAGTTTTTTCGAATCAATTTCATAAGTTTTACGGTATGATGTTTCAAACAGTGGATACATTTTTTGACTCACCCGGTCCACGTTGAGTCAAAGCAACGCTGTGCGCAGACAAGAAACCTGGTACCTAGCCTGTGATTAAGTCCATGGCGCCTTCATGGGCTAACTGCAGGGGACGTTGTTGGCTATTTGTTTACGGTGTAGAAAAGGGAATCGATAACATATATAAATTTGCTAAACATCAACATATCTTCTTAGCTCACACAGGAAATCACAAGTAAAATGAAAAGAGTTTCAGGCCACGAGAGAAATTTCGGGAAATTCTTCTTTCAAACTTGCCAACTTGAAAATTGTTTTCTTAAACGTTCCACACAAAAAAGTACTACCGGGTGTCCCAAACAGAAGTATAAGCGTTTGAACAGTTCCTGTGGAGGAGCCTTATTTTCGAAAAGTTTTATTCAACCTTTATGATATAGAAGAGATCTTAACTTGCAATTTCGCATCACCAAATCGGATTTGTATTTGTAGAATAATTCACCTAAACAGGCAAAATTTGCGAGGCAGCCCAAGACAGATGGTTATTGAATTATGCTACTACTATCTATGCGTAATTTGAAAAGAGTTTTTGGGGCAGCTCAACAATAAGTTATTTTTTGGAAGTTTGTTGAACAATTAAATTTAGATATATTTTCACTGATTCAAAAGCCTAAATATTTCGTTTTAATAACTGAACAATCATAAAAGAAAGGAAAATTGGGTGAAAAGTTCTGTTCGTGGTAGGACACACTACTTGAGAAAGTTCCTTCAGTCCTATAAAGTTACTCAGTGAACTGTGAAAGTGTAACTGCACCTTTTCTTGTCATTTTTTCTAATTGATATAATAGTTCAATCGATCAACAAACTTTTAAGAATAGAAAGTTTAATGGTTGATCTGCGTCAAAAACACTTTCAAATTACGCATAGATTGTAGTAGCAATATTCAATAGTCATCTGTCTTAGACTGCCTCAGAAATTTTGCGTGTTTAACCCTATTCTACCCGGGCTCGTTGGGTCAGACCACAGCCCGGGGGGGCAAAAATGCCCCCCTAATTATCTCCGAAACCATAATTGCTATGCCATTGTAACTTTGTACAATTGTAATTACATCAACTAGAAGTCTAATTATAGAATCTGAAGCTAATTGATCACGTGGTTTGTTGTCAGGCAACCAAACAACAGGACTATGTCGCATATAAGCTTAAGTACTGGAAAAATAAAAAGTGCTAATTAGTTCGAATTTTAATGAATTAAAGGTCAACAAACTACTTAAAAGCAAAGAAAATATGATTGTCTATCGATTGATATCAAAATTTTGAAATTTTGTCTTCTTTTGTTGGAAATATGACGTCATCAATATGAATGACGTCATATAATCTATATTTTTCTGACGTCAGCAAATATAAATAACATATATATCAAATGAAAGTACTCTGAAAGGGGAATCGTTTGGTAGCAGTCACGACTTAATCGAAGCTAAAACAAAGAATCTATGACTGTTTTTGTGATTTTATTTGTTACCACTCTCCAAATATGGGCATCTCCTGGTCACGTGACTTTAATCATGACAATGAAAAGTTTATAATTTAATTGCCAATTAAATAATAGGAAAAGTCAGAACGTTTTGGCTCTCTATCCTCTTTACTTTCGGCGTTATTGTAGAAAGTTTGGTTGGGGGGGGCATTTTTTGCCCCCCCCCCGGGTAGAATAGGGTTAAGTGAATTACTCCGCTAATACTCAACCGATTTGAACATGCAAGGTCGCAAATTCCAAGTTAAGATTTCATCTGTATCATCACGTTAAAATAAAAAAAAATTCAGAAATGAGGCTCCTCCGCAGGAACTGTTCAAACGCTTATACTTGTTTTGGGACACCCGGTATCAGAGAGAGAATCGAAGGATCTAGTCGTTTTAGAAAACTCGGTCATTCTTACAACGCTTTCTGTAGCCTAATTTCATTAGATGGAAATTCCTCGCGTGGTGATATTTTCTAGACATTAGACTGTCTCGAGGAACATGCAACGTCGTCCAAAAAGTTTCAATTCGTTCAACTGTCAAGCAGCATTGCTCTTGGAAACAACGCAAGCTTTATGCGAGAGGAATTGTACACGTCATAGAAATAATGCTTCTGTGCAAGATTTAACCATTTCCATTTTACCGACGTCTACCGGGTGGGTCAGAAAATGTATCCACTGTTTTAAAAATCATGCAGGAAAAGCTATGCAACCAATTTGTAAAATTATAATTCTATCATCTTACTGAAGCTTCAACTTAATTTTTTGAGGTTTTCTCATAATTTTAGGTGCATCATTTCCCTCTGAAATCAGGATTTTGCCAAAAGTCCTGTTTCTCAATTTGCCAAAAACTGCCAAAAATGGGCTGTTCACTATCATGCAAATGTTGACTTTTAGATGCTCAGTACTGACGAGAGAGTATAATTACAATTCAACAGTTTATGTATTATTAGAAAGCAATGACTGAGCTAAGAAAACATTATTGTATCATTTTAATGGTTGAAACATGTATTAAATAGAGCCACCCACCTGTACTTTTAGCTAAAGCCCATGGAAGCTAGTTTTTGGGGATTCTTCATTTGAGATTAAGATTGTGTATTGTAAATTACANGGGAGAGTTATGGTCTGTGTGATGGACTCACTTTTGTTGTCCCAGTTTCACAGAGATCTTGTGAAGTCTGTTATTCAAAGAATGATATATTGGCTTGTCTAGCTCTTTGTTTGTTTAATTTGTGCGGAAGTCGTTGGGACAACAAAAGTGAGTCTATCACACAGACCATAACTCCCCCTCGTTATGGTCTATAACGCAGGCTAGTTTGGGTGCTGAATCTAAATCTGGGTTAAAGGAAATGTGTCCATGAAAGTACGGCGGCTTTGCGGGGGGCATACCTATTTCACGTGATATTTTCACGTGATCAGTTCAACGGAAGAGCTTTCGAGGTGACCAGGTGTAATACACGGAGACTGATTACTTACTTGCGGTTTGCAGAGCTGAACCCAAAGGACTGACAGTAAACATTTGATTCCTCGACAATTTGTGACCCTTTCATCTTGAAACAACCAACGGTAGAAACAATGCTATGCTCGATCTGTTGACGTTGCTTTGCCAAAATCGACGAGGCTTGAGGATGGCAGACAGAGGGCCTAGCCATGTTTCATGTTGTCGCTCTGAACTGCGGGACACGGCTCTGAAATTGTGGCTTCATAAAGTCTAACAGCCACTGAAGCAATTAGATATTTCGGATATAGATACTTTAATAATCACGCACTCTGCAAAAATCTTTCTTTCAAATTCAGCAGCTCTCGATCTCGCTCTTCCGTTCCCAAGCTCAGTACCACACGCATAGAGGCTTCACAGCAGGCAGCCTTGTTGACAAATTTCAATCTTAGTTTGCACGTGATCTGCTAGCGATCTGCATGTGATCAGTTAGATCCTACCAATCACAGTGCGCTCTTCGAGGCTCTTCGTCAGCATTGCATCAGCATATTTTGACAGAATGTATACGCGGCTGTACTTACATGGACACATTACCTTTAAAAAACTTCCTATGAACAAATTTTGAATAGGTTTTATACTAAGACCCATTTGTTAAAAGGGATATATATAGGACTGAATTAGTTTCACCTAAGTTCCACACCAAGTTGCTTTGTAACTTCTTCCCTAACCTGATCTTGTACAGCATTGATTTCTTCATCCGTAAAGGTCTTGTCCATTGAACGATAAGTGATTCGATAGCAATGACTTGCTCGCTTCGTCTTTGGATGGGTAAATTCGTCCACCAGCTTCATCTAAATCGAATTCAAAGCAGATTAAGAAATTAGATAAAAGTTATGATAAATCCACCAAGTTCTATATCATATTGATGAACTCATTGCAAGTGAATCTCAAACAATGGTCTTCAAATTCCAGCATGAACTGGCTCCGCAGTACCTGCGTAAACTTTTCACCCGTAAATCACAATGCTCCGCCCATAATCTGCGGAACACAGAGACAGATTTAAGGCCAAGGAAAGGTCAAGTAATTGGGCAAACATTTTTTTCTTATACCGGGTGAGTCAAAGAAAACGTGGGGCGTTTAATAAGCCATATTTTGCGAAAAACAAGTCAGATTGTGCTTGTCAAAGTTTTGTAATGCAAAAGAACGAGTATATTAGTTATAGAAATTTATTTTGTAAGAATCAATCATTTCTTTCCATATTTATTTGCGATTTTATGATACAGCTATTTTGGCGAAAAGGTATTGTTTTTATAAGAACTTTCTGCTTCCTAACAATGACAATTATACAAATAATCCCGTAGGGATACAAAATAGATAACAATAGTTTTTCCTTTTGTGCGTTAATACAATGCATGCCTTGTTTCAAATTTTTAGATAGAAACAGTATGTCTGTCATGGCTTAGAATTTAGATTAAAGGTACAATAATTACACCTATATCATCAGAAAACAAATCAGAAAATTTAATCATTTCAAATTCAGTCTGTAGAAAATTTGATCAATGCTTTTCGTTCGGTTTAAACTGCCCTTACTGAAGACATGGAGACATGGCGAAACCAAACAATGAAGCATTAAGTATATGTCATGATGATTTTATAAAAACCATTTTCAAATTTTGCAACACCAACAGTCTTTTGAAAGATTTCATACATAAACTGCGAGTTTCACAAAAAAAGCAACGCGCTCTTCGCCCTTTTTGATCAAAATAAAATTCAAAAGAATTGTAACAACTTTGATTTATTCAGATTTCTCAACCGTGGAAATTTCAAAATTTTGGAACCATCTGCCAAATATAAAGAATTAATGACTTTGTTCAGAAAACTTAATTCTACGCTGAAAGTTTAGTTCTTTTTTGGAGATCTGATGTAAAGGGTTCTATAATTATTGGCCGGCAAAAGATGAAAGCAAAGTGTTACCAGCTCACCGTGGAAAGAGGTTTAAGCTGGGAAAGGATTACGTGCCGCTTATGAAGAAAAAGGGAGAATGCCTCGATAGCTCAGTTGGTTAAAGGAACGGCACTGGATGAACGGGATTTTTTTAATGTAAATCTCATTCAAGAGGCTTTAATTTTCTCAGATAAACTTCAATATTCAGTAAAATACATAATTTTGAATAAATAACAAATCAAACCGGGCAAATGACTGTATCAATGTAAACAGTTGAGCAATACACTATTAGATTTTCAAAACTTTGGTAATTGGTATGAAATTTCAACAACAAAATTTGATTCACCGGGCTCGACGGTAACGACTTTAGTTGAATCATGGTTTAGACTATAAAAATCACTTTGTTTGTGTACGAAAATCGCACAGTAGAAACCAAATCTACACACTCCTGCTACAGAATGAAATAATCCCACTAAATTTGTTTTCAATAAAAAAGCGAAATTTTAAGTCTGAAAGAGATGTTTCGATGATTCCATAATCTTCTTCAGATTGCAGGTAAAACTTTGCTTTTCTATTTCATCTGACAAAATGGGCCAAAGTGGAGCAAAATGGGTCATTGACAAACTCATGGATTTCACTGTTATTGTGCTTTACGTGAAGTAGAACCAAGGACACTTTGTCTTAATTTGAGAAGCATAAAACTACGTGGCCCATTTGGCCCCGATTTTAAACCCATTCTCCCCACGCCACTATAGTCACCCGACGATGTTTATCTTTTGCATGCCAATAACTGGCCTTCACCTTAAAATCAACCTCCGATTGTGAATCCAGGGGAATATTCTTTCAGAGCTCTGAATTATCGGAAATCTTATGAAAAGGTAGACTTTAGAGATAGCAGTAGAGTTTTGAAATTCTCTTTAGAGATAGCAGTAGAGTCTTGAAATTCCCGCGAAAGGGTGCCTTTCTTCGAAGTAGGCAGCAGCCCGCGCTTAGGGGTGCCAATTTGTCCATAATTTAAAAAAAGGTGTAATTTTTTGCATTTGATAAATCGAAAACTTTTCGTAATGATGTTTTTAACCAAACGTTTCAAAAAGGGAACTAGTAAAAAATCAAGCACCTTAGCAGACTGGCAAAGTATTGATTACATCAGTTTCAACTTAAGTGAGGTGGCTCTCCTCAGCAGAAACGAAAACTAAACTTGAGAAATTCAATGCGACACGGGAAAGGTTAGGTTTTCAAGAACATCTTCCACAATTAGGTAATGCCGGGGTATGCCTTTTGTCAAAACAGGTCGGCGTTCACGGTGCATATGTTACACCTTTGTACGAGCATGATACTAAAGGAGTGCCCCCCACCCCAGGAAAAATTGCGAAAATAACAAGCATTCTAAAAATGGAAGAATAGTCGAAATGTCAAGGTGGAGCCATTTCATTGTATCTTTGTCAATCGAGTGGCAAACGAATAGACGACAGAAAAATTTATCTTTCGATTTGCTCACCTTTCGAGTTCTAGTAAACGCGGGGAGGCTCATATTTTTAGAAGATAAAAAAGTTCAATTTTCAGAAGATACAAAATTCTTTCCGATCACTGCCATTTGCAAATGAGTTTCGAGTTTCGCACAAAATGAATATTTCTCTTGAAAGAAAGACATTTCAACGCTGCAAAGTCTACCGTTTCAGGAGAAGCCTAAGAGAATACGCTTTAGGTAATATATTTCCATACCTCTTCAACAATATCCCCAGCAACCGATCTTATGACTTCAAACAAATCATTTGCAGAAAATTCATCAGTCAACCAGAATGACACATCTTTAAATGTTGGTGGATATTTACTGAATGGTTTGAATTTGACGTCCGGTCCATCTTTGAATTGATTTAAAAACCGTTCATCTTCACTCCAAAATAATCGAATGTCTGGAATCTCAAACAGTTTCATGGCAAGTCTTTCTAATCCAAGACCAAACGCCCAACCAATCTTGTCAGATGCACCACCTAAAATCGAAAAATTCAGATTGTATCTACCAAAGTTGATCATGCCATATTCTGAGTTTCTAAAAACTCCAAACAAGTTGGGTTGAATTTGAGTAATTTGCCGCTCACAATTGCTGCTCAATTTTGGCCTTTTTGTTAAGCTTGTCCCGCATTTTTGGGTCATTTTTTCAATTCGATATTTGGTAAGCTTGGTGATCCGCCAGGGGGTACTTTATTTTTCAAAATACTAGATGTGTCACACGAAAGGTTTACTTTCTCAGCTGAGAATTCCCTACCCAAGGGGTCTGTTTTTGTACCAAAGTCGTAGATACGGGTTCTACTATTTAAAAGAGCCTTTAAACTGCTAAAATTGTGTCCAAATGTGTTCTTGGGTCTCACAGTGGCTGGCAGGCATGAGTAATTTTTGAAAACCTAAGGGGGCACATTTACAGTTCAAACTTCAATGGGAGTATCCCTCAGGAGTGATCCTGGGGATAGTTGTCATAATTAACAATAACAATAATAAAAGGAGTTGAGGGAGTGGAAGATCGTGAGACCTATAAAGCCCTCTTCTGTTAAGGTCTATCACGTGACGGCTTCTAAGTATAAGTGAATCTGTCTACCTATTTTAGTCGATCATACACAGACTTGTTGCAACTTGTTACAATGTCGAACAGTTGATGACTTCACTTGAGAAATTGTTCCAGTCAGTCACGGGGGGGGGGGGGGTTTCTTGGCCAAATTTCGGATAGGGGTGTGACGCGAGCATCCTCAAAATGGTACCGTTGGCTAGGCCAATTTTTGTGAAAATGATACCCTTGGCTAGACTAATTTCTAGACCAAAAGTGCCATAATTTGCCATTTTCTAGGCACAAATCACCAAAATTTCGCCTTCTCTAGACCAAAATCGCCAAAAATTTGGGATTTCTAGACACAAATTAAGAAAATTTGGCCTTTCCTGGACGAAAATTGCCAAAAATGATACCCTTGCCTAGATTGGCCTGACTAAAATTGCCAAAAAGCATACCCTTGGCTAGACTAGAAGTCCGAAAAGTATACCCTTGAGCGCGGCACATCCCCAGGTACCTTTACTATGGAAGAACCCCCCCCCTCCGTGCAGTAAGTATGACTCTTTGTGTGAAAAATGCTTTGCGAATGTTTAATTTATCCGTTTCTTGAATAGCTTTAGTTTGTGCCCTCTTGTATTGCTTTGCTTCAATTCGAAATAGCAAAGACGGATCATGTCCATAAAGCCATTTAGCAGTTTAAACGTCAAAATCATGTCTCCGCGTTTTCTTCTGTTCTCAAATTATGGTAAGTCTAATGCTCGTAATCGTTTAAGATGGTGATATTCTCTTGTTCGGAGGTAATGTAATAATTATCATTAATTTTCAGAACAGATATTTTTAATTTGGTTTTTAATTTAGAATTTGAATACTTGCAACGTTTTTTGTTATTCGTTTTTATCGCTGTAACGATGTTTTTCTCAAACTCTTTTATCTTCTCACAAACTTTCGATAATGTAATTTTCAATATCTTTTGCACCTCTCGTAATCTTTATCTGGTTTTGTCATAATCCATCCTTCGTTGGCATTATGTTTCTTTTCAGCGCTGGAGAATAGGTAGATCTACAGTATTCAATATTCAAACAAGCTGGCTGTTTCTTACTTTGGTCAATTCTCTTTTTCATACAAACGAGGAAAAGTTAAAATTGATTTCATCAATAAGTTGTCATTACTCAAGGTCTTAACAGTTTTTTTGCATTGTTTGCTTATACCTTTTGCTTCCAGATTTTACTGCAACTTTCCCAGCTAGCCATACAGTAGACTCCTTGGCAAGATTTTGAACTTTTATAAATATTTAGAAATAATAGTAATAAGAATAATAGTAATATAATGTAATAATTTAATATTACTTATATTTCAATGGTAATATATAATTTAGAAATAAATCTTTAGAAATATTGAGAAATAAATCTCAAAAACTCAGTTGATGACTCAATAAGAAAAATAATGAAATTTTGTTGCAAATTCATTTTGCCAAATGATTTTTTTCAAACAGAAGAGATTCTGTACATTTTCTTTTTACCTATTCATATATAACAATGTTTTGTAACTACAAACCTTTCATAAGAATTCCATGCTCCATGATCCCACATCCTAACATTTCCATCCACTCTCCTTCATATTTTACTTCCAGCTCCCAAGAGGGGTGTGTAAAGGGGAAATAAGCATCAACCCATCTCATCTCAATATTTTCTCCAAGCAAATCTTCAAACAATTTCTCCAAAGTATGCTTCAAATCAAATTCGACCAGTTTTGTTGCCTCAAATGCATGAACTTCTTGCTGCTCAGGTGTACGTTTTTGATTATTTTCAAATATGTTCAAGCCATCCTGAAGAAGATAAAATATTGTATGATTACTAATTTCCAAGAAAAATGGTTGGCAGTACTGAAAAATATTACATCTGGGTTTGTCAGGGATGATAAACTGGAATGGATACTGTATGTAGTTCTTCAAGACACACTTTTGGATTTCTAAGATGTTATCATTTTGTATCTCAATTTTTCTGTCGATGATAAAAAAGCCCAGTATACAGAAAGAGGGGCTGATATAGACAGGTCAATCATTAAAAATATCTTTATGTTTTCAATTGATCAAAGCCGAAAAAATTCTCTTGAACAGGCCTGGCCGTGAGCATTTTAGCAGGCGAGTGGTACATCGCTCTCCTCGGTATAGTCAGGCGGGTGATTTTCAGTATACCCACTACAGTGTATGGATAAACGGGGAGTGTAATATTGGTCTTTAAACAGCTAACTTTTCAAAACAAGAAGGCCAGTCTCCAGCAGAAATGAAACGATAGTTGTATATAGTCGTAAATCAACCCCACTTTCACTAACTATGTTATGAACAGACTAAATATAGTAGATATAAGATGAAGTATTAAATACAGAGTAGAATATTTCCCATCAATCTCCTCAATGTTAGTTCCATCCAAGAGCAGCCCTGTTGTCATACTTTTCTAAAGTCTTTAGCGCAACAGTCGATCCTTTTTTATTGCTCACCATGTTGATATTATCGATTCTGTGAGGGCAACTTTGTCGCAAGACTTTTTCAATTGGCGTTCGAAATAACAGTCTGGTGTAAATGAAGCCATTCAAAAAATATGTGCCCCAGTAGCTATTTAAAGTGTTCATTTGTTTTTCGCCCCACTAGTTAAGTAGTTAAGGATTTACAGGAGTAGATGACTTCCTGAGTGTTAAAGAGGAGATTAAAAGNAGCCCTGTTGTCATACTTTTCTAAAGTCTTTAGCGCAACAGTCGATCCTTTTTTATTGCTCACCATGTTGATATTATCGATTCTGTGAGGGCAACTTTGTCGCAAGACTTTTTCAATTGGCGTTCGAAATAACAGTCTGGTGTAAATGAAGCCATTCAAAAAATATGTGCCCCAGTAGCTATTTAAAGTGTTCATTTGTTTTTCGCCCCACTAGTTAAGTAGTTAAGGATTTACAGGAGTAGATGACTTCCTGAGTGTTAAAGAGGAGATTAAAAGGTGAGGAAATTTAATTAAGGTCATAATAATAAGGGGATTAGTTTCCAGTCAAAATTTTAGCAATGAATGAAAGCCCAAGGCCAGCGGTTTCCGGTTTCCTTTTAGAACTGAGGGTTTCCTTTAGAACTGACATGAGGCGAGCCATGAGTAGCTCGCCTCAGCCACCCGAGGCGAGCGCCGAGGTGGGCGCGGGCGGCGATCGCCCGCCTTAAACGGTCAGGCCTGCTTGAAGCTCTTGAGAGAATGCCCTATCAGACACAAATGACCCAAGGCTGTTCAGACCACTTCCTATGGCTGCAAATTTTCTGATATCATATGGCTACAGACCAGAAAGCATGGTACTTCTCACTGTGATCTTGGGTGCATAAGCTTCTCCCCCCCCTAAAATAGGTGCAGGTGAGCTCACAAAGAACAATAACTACTGGCTACTAAAAATTGTTTTCTCCGCTGTTCATAAATTTCTTAACAATGTTCAATTGCACTTTTCATATAGAAATGCTGAGAATACATACTGTATGCCACACTTTCCCTGAAAAAATGAAGAATTAATAGGGCCTCCATCCAGACATGCTTGGATTTGGCTGTGCAAAGAGATAGTCTGTATTGAAATTGTGATGAAAACAATGGGGCATATTTATTGCTCTTATATTGTTTGCACCATTGTGCACTAAATCTACAAGAAATAAGGAGTCTGGTCTGCTCAGCTCTTTATTAAGGGGCCATCAACATTTAGGTTTCGTCTTTCATCGCAGCATTTGGCCGTGATAGGGGGAAGGGGTGTAGACCAAAGACGTGATATTTGCATGTTCAGGATGAAGCCTAATCTAAGATATTATTAGTTTGAAAAATACCTTTTTAGTACGTTTCACTTGTCATTTTACCTGCAAGATTCAATTGAAAGAGACATTGTTTGTTCCATCTGAAAATGACTAATTTAAGCGGCAGTTTAGACCTTAGGTTCTGCTTAAAATAACTCTGCGATCTCGAGAACAACAACAGTCGTTTTAGGCCGATTTTTATTTAGGCCGCAATGACAGAGGGGGGTTCAACAATCTTGGCCAAATGCCGTGATGAAAGACGAAACCTATATGTCGATGGTCCCTAATAGTTTGACATACATATTCATGTTCAGCAAACAAATCATTCTTCCCAAACAATTTCACTCCTTCCATTTGATGGAAAACGGGATAATGACTTTTATCAATTTCATCTCTGCGATAAACATCTCCAGTCATTACAAATGCATCCCATCCACTTCTTATTAAATCTCTTTGATGTGCTGACGTATGTGCTCTTAACATGTATTCTTTGTTGATGTAATAATTTTCATTCTTTGCTCTGCTCACGTGATCAGTTGGTACTAACAGACTGTCAAAATTCTGTTCTATTGTTACAACTGGCGAAAGGTTATCAACTGCAGCAAAAATACATCCACCATGTCTAGATCTGTAATTTCCATGGAAATGTGATTCAATTCGCTTTTTTATCACTCCAATCGGATGGTCATTCTGTAAATGCAGCTTTCTCTCAACTTTCCGGAGCAATCCTTCAGTAACATTTGTCATTTTATCTCTCGCAAAGGTTTCTCCTAAAATATTGATGCTTTTTCCTTCCTGAGGAGCTGAGTGGCCTAAATTACTTGCAGCAGTGCATCGTGTTCTGAAAGCTCCATGCGCGTATTTAAGCAATTTAATGGCAAGTGTGTTCTTTGATAATCTTTTTAATGCTTGATAATTATTTGAAAAATTCATCACGCAGTTTCGGCATCTGTAAACAGTTAAATTCATCTCTTTGCCTTTCAGCTTTTGGCCGCAGCTATATCAAAATATATGCTGCAATCTATGCTGCCATCATAGTAATGCCTCGTTTGGAAGAACCCGGTCTAAACTGCGGAAAACTGCGGACCTGATGCTTCCACAATTCAAATCATCTTAGTGTTACTTGCGGTGTACCTCAGGGCTCTGTCCTTGGTCCACTTCTTTTTCTTCTCTATATAAATGATCTTCCAAACTCTTCAAGCAAGTTATCCTTCTATCTATTTGCTGATGACACTAATATCTACTTTGAATCTGACAGTCTAAATAAACTACAAGAAGTTGTTAATAAGGAATTGAAGCATGTCAAAAAGTGGCTAGATGCAAATAAACTCGCATTAAATGTAGACAAAACTAACTCTATTATTTTCCACTCCCCTCAAAATACATTGGATCAAACTGTTAACATAAAAATTGGCAAAGAACATGTCAAGCAGGCTAAATATGTCAAGTTTCTTGGTCTTCTGTTGGATGAAAACCTCAACTGGAAGTATCACCTGAGTGAACTATCAAAAAAGTTAGCACGAACTTGTGGAATATTCTTCAAAATAAGGCATTTATTACCTACTAGTGTCTTAACTTCTTTATATAATTCCTTATTTGCCTCTTTTCTTCAGTATGGAATCATTGTCTGGGGTCTTACCTATGACATCCATACTAAACCAATATATCTTCTGCAAAAGAAAGTTGTTAGAGCTATTGCTTTCAAGAGTTTTACTTCTCCATCTGCACCAATTTTTTCTGATTTGAAAATTCTTAAGTTGTATGATTTACTTGATTTAAAGTTGCTTATATTTGTCTTTGAGTCTGTTAATAAGATATCTCCTTCTTGCTTTCACAATTTTTTTGAAATTTTGTCAGATATTCATCAATATGATACAAGGCAGGCTCGTAAGGGTGATATTTTTATGACACAAGAGAATACATTGCAATACGGCCTACGATCTGTTAGATACGCAGGTGCTAAATCCTGGAACAACATTCCCTCCAACATTAAGCAGTCTCCCTCAGCAATGAGTTTCCGTAGTAGATTAAAAATTCATCTGTTCTCTACTAGATATAAACCCTAATTCTTTTGATAAGACAAATTGTCTCACATCAATCAATTTCTAATAATTTGTTACTATCGATTTACTATAGGTTTTTAAAATAGGTGGTGCTCTCTCCTCGATTAGTTTATCTACTGAGAGAGCCCCTCCTTTAAGAAATTCCTCTACATACAAATCCTAATTATTTCTGTTATCTACTTGTTGTTATTTGCTTTTGTCATCTTGTGTAATTTTGTTATCGTAATTTAGTTAATTATTTATATGAAGGATGTATGTATAGTGGAATTTTAAAATTAAACTGAACTGAACTGAACAGATCCCTTCCAGATCAGGGAGCACATTCTGGATTTATAGATTTCAAATACGGCAAAATATCACAAGATCCAGGGATAAAAATTGTGAAATTTCGTAGAAATTGGTCATACTTGGGCAAAATATTCACCTAAAGTTGGACAAAATCTTCATAAACAATGGCCATTGTTTCCCTTATTATTCATGAAATCCACAGAGTCGGGTCCGTACTTTAGAACTTGCCATTGCCTGATTGCGAGGCGAATCGAATATGCTGCCATAAATTTGTAATTCGTGCAATTTTCATGTGGTTTATAGCAAAGACATTTCTCTTGAAGTAAATTATCCAAAGTACCGAGAAAAGCGAAAAAGATGAGCAGCAAGAGAGACGGAGGCAAAAGAACTAGGTTACAGAAGTTTCCAAACGCAACTGCGTTCAAGAATGACAAATACGATAATTCGAAAGCAAAGTTGTTGAATGAAATGAGAGTGACAAATGTCTGTCAAAGATGTAAAGATATAATTGCATGGAAAATCAAATATGCCAAATATAAATCATTAACATCTCCAAGCACATGGTGAGGGCTTATGCCATTTGTAGGGAAAGATTTGTCAGGGTGTTGAAGGTAGTGTTGTGGCGCAGTGGTGTAATCCTCTGATGACTTTGCAGCCAGATCAGTCAGGCGGACAGCGTTCGATCCCAGCCGGGTAGAGCCCCACCATTTGAGCGTCATGACAAGGGGTTGCGGACTCAATTAGGTCTCCTCTACTTCTGCGATCCCAGCGCTTAGTGCTAAAAAACGCAACTTCACCTAGTGTCTGTTGGTGGCTTGGTGGCCTCTATTCTAGCTAGCCAGTTTCTGCTTATCTTATACTCTGTAATTAGTCTCAGCCCTTCTACCAGATTTTTAACTTTGAGGGCCTTTAACAAGGTATTTGATGCAGAGAGGCAACTTGTCATCAGCGTGATGCCTTATGGGCCTTGTTGATTAATATGTAGATGTAGATGTTGTCTTGATGTTTGTTTGGGCATACTGTACATTTGGCCAAGAATTTGGTCTAAAACAATTACAAACATGACAACCAGGAGCGGCGCCAGCGGCCAAAAAGTGGGGTGGACACGTGGAGAGCGGAGCGAGCAAACAGTAGGGATCTGGGGGAGAACAGTTTTAGGACCACGCCCTCTAGAACGTTGGAAAACACCCTTTTGCTGGATAAAATGTAAATTTTTGTTCTTTGACTTCGTCATTGATTTGACATGTTAGACTTTATTTGCAAGCCATTGCTTCAAACTATAAATGAGAAAGCAAAACAGTTGAATTTGACATCAACCTTAGAATCACCTTCACATGTATATGGATAATTATTCTAAAGATCTAAGAAATGAAATTACCATCAAAGCTCTAGCCAGTGGAGGCGAATAAGCGTAGTGTTTGGAAATATGTCATTAACGTGTCTGGTTAAAATGGTTTTTAAGTTATAGTAATCAAAGAATGCTAATTGTCTTTTACTTAAAATAGAACTACAGTCAGTGTCCTTCAGAGTGGACGTTTTCGTCATTCAGTTGTCTTGAATTTACCCACGAGGCTACTCAGTTCTATCCAGTCTGCCATCTTGCTCGATGCTTATTTGGACAAGACTTTCTAATCTTTCATCTGACATTGAAGCTCGGAAGGTAATTGTTAATGATCTTTACAGTAACTTGCTGTGTGTCCTTTTACAAGACACAACTGTGACTGGAAGGGTAGCAACTATTCTCACAACCTTAACAATGTTTGGATAAAGGTTGTTCAGCGAATTTTTGCCAAACACCTTCAGCAGCGTAGGAAGGCAAAGCCATGTTTGTGGCTTCTTTGCTGTTTTCTCTTTGTCAGCTCTTTCCTTCTCTTTGATGTATAGAAGTCGAAATACTCCTTTTTCCATACTGCTGTCAGTATCACACTTGATTTTGCAAGCAGGATGAATTTGTTTGCTGCCATTTTGCTGTCAAGTGCACAGAATTCTCCCAATTCTTCTACATTAGACACATTTCTCTTTGTTTAGCTTTGTAGGATGGAAAATGCTGGCAAGCGATAATACTTTGCATGCATTGGCTCAAAACCTCTTCTCAATCTCATTCAACAGACGGTCTAGCAATGGCAAGAAATATTCTCTCTGTAATGCTGTACTGTATGACCAGATTGATCGTGTGTAGCTTGAGCAGCAGCTACGAGACCTTCATTGTGTAGGAACGAAGATCTGTCGAGAAAATGGGCATGAATTGTTCTCCAACATTTCTTCAAAATTTCATTGCTCTGAATTTTGAATCCATGAATTGAGAAATGCATTTTCTTATGCAATACCTTTCTGTTTCATCTACATATGTTGCATACTCTTCTTCTTCATTACGAAGTGCCCAGAGAGAGCTTTTGAGGGAAAAAATACAAAAATGTCTTGTGATTTTGCCACTCATTATATATATTAAAATATATATTCAATGTTTTTCTTTTGCAGTGTGAAGTGCTCATTGAAAAAAGTGAAATATGCATATCATATTGCATGCGTTAAATCAAGCGTTAAAAATACGAAAATGTCTTGTGATTTTGCCACTCATACAGGCCTGGCCGTGAGCATTTTAGCAGGCGAGCGGTACATCGCTCTCCTCGGTATTGTCAGGCGGGCGATTTTCAGTATACCCAAAATCGTTAAGAAAAGTGTATGGATAAACGGGGAATGTAATATTGGTCTTTAAACAGCTAACTTTTCAAAACAAGAAGGCCAGTCTCCGGCAGAAATGAAACGATAGTTGTATATAGTCGTAAATTGACCGCACTTTCACTAATGAGGTTATGAACAGAACTAAATATAGTAAATATATGATGAAGTATTAAATACAGAGTAGAATCCTTCCCATCTATCTCNTGTCTTGTGATTTTGCCACTCATACAGGCCTGGCCGTGAGCATTTTAGCAGGCGAGCGGTACATCGCTCTCCTCGGTATTGTCAGGCGGGCGATTTTCAGTATACCCAAAATCGTTAAGAAAAGTGTATGGATAAACGGGGAATGTAATATTGGTCTTTAAACAGCTAACTTTTCAAAACAAGAAGGCCAGTCTCCGGCAGAAATGAAACGATAGTTGTATATAGTCGTAAATTGACCGCACTTTCACTAATGAGGTTATGAACAGAACTAAATATAGTAAATATATGATGAAGTATTAAATACAGAGTAGAATCCTTCCCATCTATCTCCTCTATGTTAGTTCCAATCCAAGAGCAGCCCTGTTGTCATACTTTTCTAAAGTCTTTAGCGCAACAGTCGATCCTCTTTTATTGCTCGCCATGCTGAAATGATATTATCGATTCTGCGAGGGCAACTTTGTCGCAAGACTTTTTCAATTGGCGTTTGAAAGAACAGTCTGGTGTAAATGAAGCCATTCAAAAAATATGTGCCCCAGTAGCTATTTAAAGTGTTCATTTGTTTTTCGCCTACTAGTTAAATAATTAACGATTTACAGGAGTAGATGACTTCCTGAGTGTTAAAGAGGAGATTAAAAGGTGAGGAAATTTAATTAAGGTCAAATCAATAAGGGGATTAATTTCCTGTCAAAATTTTAGTAATGAATGAAAGCCCAAAGCAGGCGGTTTCCTTTTGAACTGACCTGGAGGCGAGCGATGAGTAGCTCGCCTCGGCCACCTGAGGCGAGCGCGGAGGCGGGCGCGGGCGATCGCCCGCCTTAAACGGCCAGGCCTGATTATATATATTAAAATATATATTCAATGTTTCTCTTTTGCAGTGTGAAGTGCTCATTGAAAAAAGTGAAATATGCATATCATACTGCATGCACAGAGTGTGCAGTCAAAGAGGGTATATGTGCAAAATGTCTAAAAGAACATGAAGTTGTGGAGTCGTAAGTTGAATTTCTTGTCATTTTCTGCCACTAGAAGTCGTACCCATTGTGAAAAAGGAATAAACCCATTGTCAATTAACACCGAAAGAAGCAAGTCATGGCGTGTGCTGAAACCTCAATCCATAAAAACCCTTTCAAAATCTGTATGCTGCATTTGAAGATGAGGGTCAAAGCCGTGAAGCTGCTTAACCTTTAGCCCTCGTTATCGGCATGTGAAGAATTTTTAAGAACTTTTTTGGAATTCTTTGCTCCTTTAAATTCCTTGCACCAATAGTGCTTGATACAGTCAAGGCTTATGCTGAAGCCTAAATTCATAAAAAGCCATTTCAAAATCTGTATGCCGCATTTGAAATAGGGTCAAAGCCATCAAGCTGCTTAACCTATAATAGCCCCCCTTATCTGCATGTGAAGACTTTTTAAGAATTTCTTGGAAATTCTTTGATGTTATGTGCACAAGGGCATACAGTACAGGCCTTGCACATTTTAATGCAACAAGAATTCTCGACAATTATTAAGAATTCTCAAAATTTTCAAGAATTACTCACATTCTGATAAGAATTATTGAGAGGTTCAGTATGGAAAACTGTAAAGTCCCAAATGAAAATTCTCAAGAAATTGACAATTTTAACAAGAATCCGTAAGAATTCTTATGCAAGAAACGGTCTTAATGTGCACAAGGCCTGTACTGTAGATTGCAATAAATATTTTGAATTTTCAATAACGCTATGTTTTTAAAATCCCATAATTTCACACCAAAATGAGGCTGTGGTTGCCAGATAATCCATAATCTTAATTTATTCAATATTTCATAATTATATATGGTATAATTTATCAGGTTAGTCTATGGCATTTTTTGTAGGCCAGAACCAGATGCACCACAAAGGCAGAGAGAGGAAGTGCAATTGAGAGAGGGTCTGAAGGCAATGTCATTACGAGAGAGAAGTTAGTTTTCAAATCGTTTTGTTTCAACTCTGGTGTGTTTAGATCGTTAGATCTACTAGAACTGTAAAAGCTACCACATATTTTATCAAATATCAAAGGTTTGTACAGTAGGTAGGTTCATTGAAGAAACTATGATCATAATTTGGGCAGTAGGCTGTTTTTGAATGTGACGAAAAATATATATATATACACTTAAAGTCACATTTCAGGATACAAGATTTCACATGTTTTAACATTTCAAGAAGCTCAAACTCAATACAGAATGTCCTGGAATGAAGAAATAATGGAGAAAAGATGTTCTGGTGGATTTTTTTCAAAAAAACTAATATGCAGGGAATCGAAAGTAGTGTACAGCAGAATCCATCCTTTTTGTCGTGTAATACTGTATACCGAGTGTCCCAAAAAAGTATACAGATTTGGTTGACTCTAGTTATGAGAATTTAGCGCGGATCAATCTAAACACGTTTTTAAAACATTCCTCGATAGTCAACTTGAACATAGATACCTTGTTTGTTGATATTGGTACGCAGAGGCAGAGAGTTGAAATATTAATCTTCAAATGACAAATTTGCCTCCACCTCCAAACCAGAGCTTTGGCATTTTGGCTTAAGCAAATTCTTGAAGCACAACAAACAAATCAACAATAGACTTGAAAAACTGTGAAACAAGGGGGAAAAATTAAAAACTGCGCAACAGATGCGTTTTACAACATATGATTTACATGACACTTATCATCAAGGGAGCTCCGAAGTAAACTTCGTGAAATAAATTGTTGATATTGAAGCGAATGAAGTTTGCTTCAGAGCTTCCTTTATGATAAGTGTCACGTAAATTATATTTTGTAAAACGGATCTGTTGTGCAGCTTTTAATTGTTCTCCTCCTCTTGTTTCAAATTGTTCAAGTATATTGTTGACTTATTCACTGTGCTTCAAGAACGTGCCATATTTGCTTAGGCCAAAACGCCACAGCTCTGGTTTCGAGGTGGAGGCAAATTAGTCCTTTGAAGATTAATATTTCAACTGTCAAAGCGCCAATATCCACAAACAAGGTAGCTATGTTCAAGTTGACTATCGAGGGTATGTTCTAAAAAGGTTTTCGAATTGATTCTCGCAAAATTCTCATCGCTTGGTACGACCAAATCTGTATACTTTGTTTGGGACACCCGGTATATTACCATTTTTACCCCAAAATAAGAAACTCTGGTATGAAAGATTGGCAAAATTCTCATCACAAATTTCCCCACACCACCAAAATTCTATCCGTTAAAGTTTCCATCCTAATTGTAAGCTGAATTTCATCATTTTAGCGACATTCTTGCGACAAATTGAGAGAGATCAACGGAATGGAGCATCAACCAAGAAGAAGAGTGGTGGCGCAGCGAAGAAGAAATGCGAAAGCGATGAGGACAATGAATTAAGTGATGAAGATTTAAATGATATAGAAAATGACAATATAGGCATTCAATGAATTCAATGAATTCAATGAATTCAATGAATTCAATGAATTCAATGAATGAAAGGTATTCAAGTCTTTGGACTGTCTTGTAAATTTCACAACCTGTTCAAATGAATCCCTTTTCGTTCTGTGATAGACCTTGATAAACTGCTTAACAGTAGTGCCATTAGACAAGTCAAAGAGAATAGACCACCTTATGTATATGAGTTGTTTTGGAAAAGGAACACATTTAACTAAAGCCAGACACATGCCGTCAGTTGAACTCGAGACGCCCTTTGATTGATTTTAATGCTTAACCTTTGACTTGCATGAAAAGAGAGTTGCTGGGGCGACTTTTATGAGGATTGATTCTCTTTAAACCAATGACTATCGTCCTATATTGGGTTGTTGTGATCATGCAATCAAACTGGTAAGGCATAACAGCGATCACTACGATCATGGGTAAGGCATAACAGCGATCACTACGATCATGAGGGCAGTTACAGTTTGTCTTGCATGAAAGATTGGGAGGGGATTGCATGCTCGTTTTGATGAGCCGTAGCTTAGACTAACTCAGCAAAACAAAGGGCCTCGGGTCATATAGGTAGCTTCAATCACGCTGACGTAATTATAAGATGAAATTCTGGGGAAAAATTGGTCCTGTTTTTGTAATAAGGCTGTATCTCAAGGGACAAGATAAAGACCAAATCTCTTACTAAGTCTTGGTAGGTGCATCCGAAATTTGTGTTTTCAACCAGTATAGTAGTCATGAAATAATTTGACGTCGCAAAATCAGCTAAATTTTATGTCTTTCATTTACATTTATTTGAGTATTTTTGCTGGATTCTTCTTCAAAATTCTTGAGTCTGCGTGCAGGCCCGACTGATTTCTTTTCTGAGTGGTTTCTCCTCCTGTAGAGTCTGCGCATCAATGGCACAAAGCCCGTCCAAAGTCACGTGTGGTTCCCAGGATTGAGGAACCAAATCTCATTGGTGGAAAGGGATCTCCATTATTCTCTTTTAGTTCAATTGATTGTATATAAATAGAATAGACAAACTCTTTGTGCCGCTGATGCGCAGACTCTACTGGAGAAGAAACCTCTCCAAGAAAACAGTTGAGTCTGCACGCAGGCTAAAATGCTTCGGGTTAGTCTTATTTGTAGAGGATAGCAGATTTAAAGGAGATGTGTCACGCACGTTAAGCCTGGTTTCCATATGATCGCTCCTGTCGTTCCCATCGCTGGTAAATTTTTCAGCGACACGAACGACGCGAACGACAGTAGCGATCGAATGGTTTCCATATGATCGCTGCTGTCGTTCCCATCGCTGGAAATTATTTCAGCAACAAGAACGACACGAACGACACGAACGACGCGAGCGACGGGAGCGATCGTGCTATTTCCATATGATCGCTGCTGTCGCTCAGTTTGCATCACAGGCTCAAAATAATGAAACTGGGCTCAGATGCGCAGATGCGCAGAACGTCGCTGCGATCGCTGGGATCGCTGGGATCGCTGACTTTTTGAAAAGTGGTTTCCATTAAAAAA
>REGM01000098.1:891855-908348 GCA_004194415.1 Aurelia aurita
GCAGTACCACCTGTGCGAACGAAACCCTGCTGCCATGCACTACCATGGCATTACCCCTTGTGGGAACGAAATCCTGCTGCCATGCACTACCATGGCATTACCACTTGTGGGAACGAAATCCTGCTGTCATGCACTACCATGGCACTACCACTTGTGGGAACGAAATCCTGCTGCCATGCATTACCTTGCACAACCACCAATGTTATATTGCACTGAACCACCTATGTTATATTGCACTACTATGTACAACCACCTACGTTACATTTCGTTCCTGATACATCGAGGGACTGCCAAAGATCATATGGAAACCAGGCTTTATTGGTTAACCTGAAAACAAAGACAACTTCTGTTCTCGAGTTTTCTTATTGCAATAGAAATGCAGCCTCGTTCTGACATCTAGTTGTAAGCGCTGTTTTTGTTTCTGTTTTTTTTTTCTTCAACCAATCATATGCGTGACTGATGTCCTTGAAAGGTCTTATCTTTGAAAGAAAATAGTCAAAAAATTGGCTCAAAAATGAGCGACAAAATCATATTCGCTACAATTTTTGCTTACAAATGTTTCAAAAATTTAAACTTGAAAGCCTTCTTATTGGAAGAATTTAAAGTCGGAAGAACAAAACAGTTTTCTTTGGATAAATTGCAAAAACGGAAAGCCATAGAGGGCATAGAATGGAGTAAAATTGGGATTTTAAACTATTTTACCTCCCTTTGAAAAAATATTCGTGTCAAGGTAGGACAATGTAAACGTCTTCGAAGTCTTAAAGACAAACCAAAACGCGCCTTTGTTTTCTTTGGCTTTTCTTTCTTTGCCCACTTGTTGGACTATAAAATACAATAGGCTATTTATAAACCTATGAGATCTCATCTTTTAACTCAGGTTATTCCCTTTAAAGGGGCTGTACAAGCGAAATTTCCAAACGCCATGACTTTCTCTCCCTAATGCAGGCAAATAGTAGCAGATACATTGCAAATGAAGATATTTTCTATAGCTTTGAACTCAGTAGAATTAACCAGTGCAATCAGATGTATCATACCATCAACGATTTTAGAGATACAGCTGGATTTTGAACCACATGTGTTTGATGTGTTCAGCCCAAACACACGAAAGGCCACTGCAGGCTAAAGAAATTCTATGCTACGCGCCAATTAGAGAGAAATTTCTCATTGAATTTGTGACGTTGGCTAGCTGATCTTTGTCTACTATAATCTTGTACAGCACATATCGGCAACATTAAAAAGGAAAATGCTGAATGAAAAATAGTGACTATTTCTAACTACGGCTATCCCCCAAGGTGGTTTTTAGAGTTTTCTGTATCATTTTGCAGCACCTCTCGCATTTTAGATACCACGCATAACAAATCTATTTGAATAAAATGAGCGTTGGTACTCCTATCCCCTCGCCCCCGTTGTGTCACTATTAAAGAGGCCACGTCAGTCTTTTTACCTGGTCATTCAAAGCGTATAAAAGTCTATTCAAATACTGAAAATAAATGAACGCTGGTACTTTTTAGCTATCAAACAATAATGATTTGGGATTGAAAATGTGAGCCAATCCAACCCCCTATCCCCTCGCCCCCGTTCTGTCACTGTTGGAGAGGCCAAGTTAGTCTTCTTAGCTGGTCATCCAAAGCGTATAAAAGTCTATTCAAATACTGAAAATAAATGAGCGCTGGTACTTTTCAGCTATCAAACAATATTAATTTGGGATTGAAATGAAACTTACGCTTTGAAGAAAGATGCATTCTGCTCATAAATTATGGATGAGTTAGGCTTTCAAAACAATGAAACACCTGTCGATTTCATTTCCCCTTTGCAATAAGCTGTGATCGTATGAAATCTTGCTGCAGAACAGCCAACCAATAACTCATCGCACTATTTTTTTGGTTAATAAATTTCGTAAACTTCGAATTCGCAGACGTAGGCCTACTTCATTCGCGACGGAGCCTTCGTTATACGGTGAGTTCAGACGTTCTTTTATAAACTGTTCTTTGATCTACTTTGTTCGCAAGTGTAATCAAAGAAATGTACAAGCGGGTGTACAAGTAAAACCAATATCTGGCAAAAATGTAATCGCTGTTTTAAATTTTAGAAATATTCTGTGTCAAATAATATATCTTGTTTCTTGCTGTATCGACAGGTTGTGTTATCAGACATCAAATCAACTTTTCTTGCTCAAATGTTAAATCCTGTGTGATTAACCGTGATTTTTACAAAATATTGAATTGGTCAGAAAATTTAGAATTACTTATTTTTAGAGATAGATATCATTTCTTGTCTGCGCTAGGCATATGTTCATTTAATGGTACATGCCTGCACATTGTCTAAAGCGCTAATTAAACAATATTTACTCATAAATAGCTTGACATTTTGCTTAAATTTGCAGATCTGTAAGATTCGCAGGAAGTACAATTGAGTCCCGGTATAACGTATACTGATTACAGAATCGTAGTTATGGCTATAGATCGTAATCAGTTTAGGTATAACGAGCTGTTGGGGGAACAGGAAAAGACTTCGGCCTGGGTTACACGATACTGGATTGCTTTTCATATCGGATTGGTTTCAACCCATCCCAGTCAAATTTGTATCGTTTTCATTGCAGTTACACGACACCGGATTGCTATGAACTCACTTTTTATTATAGTTACACGACACCACCGATTCACCATGCGCTGCAAATTCAACATCTATTGTTTTTTTACAACTGCGAAGCCATGCTTATTTTTTCTACAAAACAAATCATTTTGCAGAGAAAGGTTTTGTAGTGGAGTGAAATCGGATTCATGCAATTACAAGAGATGCGAAGTGGAGTGAATCGGATTGGTTTTCAACTTACCTCCAGAGCGGAGTGGCTTCACTCCCCGAAAACGGAGTGGAGTGACACCGGATTGTTTCTTCATCGTTTAACTGCACCCCCTGTCCGATGCGAAAAGCAATCCGGTGTGAGATGAATCCGGTATCGTGTAACTGGGNATAAAGCAACAAGTTTAAGACCATAATATTTTCGAACAAATGAAGCGTCCGAGAATTTAACTCTCTGAAATTTTGAAGTTACCTCAGTACTGCAATCCACCGCAATTAGCATAGATTTTATGATCTGGTGTCATCAAAACCTCAGTTGTTTTTAAAATGGGCTGTCAAGTGTCAATAGAGAGTTTGTCCCTGAAATCCTCGCTTTATACCTGTTATCTTTTCATGTCTTCATGAGGAAACTCATTTTGTACCGGCTGAGTAAAAGAAGCCATCCAGGGGACCGCAGAGAGGTTTTAAAGTGGAGGGCTGAATTGCGAAGGAAGCGAGGAAAAAGTGGTGGTCAAGGGGCTAAAAATTGTTGAGACCACGCTACGCCCTTCAGAAGGTTGGATAACGCCCTTTTTTGGAAATTAAAGGCTCTCTTTATCCTCATTCATATAGACTGAGACTGTATGTATTACTTGAAGTAGGTAATAAAAATACATGTGAGTAAAACATGTATTACTTCATTAAAACATATAATTCTTCAAATAAGACCAAAGACCAAAGCCCGGTTTTTAGCTGTTGAGAATTTACATCCAAGAGTTCTAGGAGACGATACTTTTCTCTGACTTGAAACTCGCCGTCTTTTTAGAAAATCGTCGACACATATGACTTGTCCTTGTGATGACTTCATTCTCAACAAACAACAATTTCTCTTTTTGTGAAAATTCTAAACCGCATCTCTGAAAAAAGAGCCCCTGCTAGCCCAATGGCTGCTGCGCGGTCCCTAAGCAATCGGCTAGAGTGCAGTTTAGCGGTTGGCATTCGAATGTTGCGTTGTTGTATGTCATACGGTCAGGGTTATAGTTAGTTTTAGAAAAGAGTTTTTAGCTTTATAGGGTAAGTTAGGTTTACTTAGGGTAAGTTAGGGTAAGTTAGGATTAGTTAGGGTAAGTTAGGGTTAGTTGAGGGTAAGTTAGGGTTAGTTTAGTTAGGGTCAGGGGTTTGTTTAGTTCAATATCTGCAAAAGGAATATGACATTTAGCGCCGCCCGCTAAACTGCACTCGTCCCCATTGATCATCAATTGAATCTTATAAATAGCTGGAAAATTGCAGGCTTGAGAACCTACTCACTAGGTACTTTGTAAAAAAATCATTCGTCATTTCATTCTGTTGCAATTGATGTCTTTAAACTATGTTATCTCTTTTAATATCCCCCTAGAGATGTACCCAATTCAGAAAGAAAATGAAAGATTGATTGCAGTGGGAGCGAAAGATGATAAATTTGCTTCGGTAACAGTGAACGTGCCTCGTGGAAGTTACACAATTAAGCTGATTTACCATTCTGGCTTCCTCAGTTGTTGTTGTGTAGAAGATGATCCCTCCAAAGCCAGAACAAAATTTGGTTGCTGGAGCTGGAGCCCAGAAAAGAACGAAATTTCTATTGTCGTAACTGACAGCGAAAATAACATTCTTCTACCCAAGGGAAAAGGCTACTCCCATGACGGTCACGTTAGCAACTCCCAGTTTGTCCTATTCAATGACGTCATTCAACTACATCCGGGACAGCAGTTGCGCATATGGTACAAACAAGACCTCGAAAACAACTCTGAGGAGAATAACAGTGGAATTTCAAAATTCCAGTTCGTAGTTTTGCAAAACTAAAAATGACATTTACTTGCACAGAAAGGACTATAAGCCTCTACACTTGCTGTAAGTTAGAATAATAATGAGGACAATTGTGTCCAATAATAATTGAATAATAATTTGGAGAAGAAATTTTGTCTTAACCCTTTAAGTGGCACATTATGAGTTTTTGATGAAAAAATTTCTCGGTCTTGAAATATGGCTAACTTTGGATGAAAAATTCATCCAGCGAAAAAAATTTAAATTTGACTGTATTTTGACACCTAAGGTGATATGATGACATATGGAGTCGTTGCCAAGAAACGGGCAGAAAACGAATACAATAGATTTCTTGTTAAATCAAATAAAAAAGGTTGAATACAATTTGTTTACAAGAAACAACTTTACAAGAAAATTACTAGTGAAATTTCCTAGGAAATTACAATAGACTCCTTTGTTCTAACACAATTGCTTTAACAATAGAATGCAATAGAAAATTTAAGAAACTTTCAGTACTAGCGCTTCAGCTAGGATTCATATACAAAAAATGTGTACTAATTGATTGTTAGTGACTATCTGTGCACTTTTTTGGAGATGTTTATATTGGGCATTTATCTCTTCCTCATTTTCTTTTCCTGCATAAATGTAAAAATTGTTACATCATTCCTGATGAGCCAGCACGCACCAGATTTTTGAATCCCCATTTTCTTGGTTTCTTTGGATTGTACTGGCGAATCTTTGAAAACTTTGTTTTTGATGGGATTATCTGCTCATCAATGGCATGAGATTCTTCTGGCTCTACTTTTATGCACTAATTTTGAACTAAGTTGATATTTGGCTTAATCTTCCCGAGTTTGTCTGTCTTGTTGTTGATGTTATCATTGTCAGTAAAGTGCAGGTACCGTTTTATCTTCTCAAAACGCTTGATCGGCATGGCATCTGCAATCAATGGGTATCTCAATTTCTGAGACCAGTAAATTTTATAGGAAGGCAGTTTTATAACACCCATGAACATATTCATTCCTATGAATGTTGCAATTTCATTTTCATCAACAGAAATACTTTTGCAACTTTTCTGTACACTGTACAGATTGGTCTGTTGAGTCGTCAGAGCAATAGCTTCATCAGTGAAAAATAGCTTGAAGTACCGAAGAGGTGTCAGTTCTGGTTTTGGAGGATCTGAAAATTTACCATTGAATGAATTGTCAATGACCGTTGCATCTTTTTTCCTCCATCGAAATGTGTGCTTTTTTGGTGTTGGTGTTTTCTGATTTGCAGATGATGCATCAGCAGAAATATCATCTTCAACGTCAGACATATTTTCAATGAGCTTTTCATGGTCATCCTCCACAACATCAACTTCATCATCATTGACATTGACTTCTTCATTGTCCGAGTCTTCATCAGATTTTTCTTCAAAAAAATCAGCAATACCCTGTGCTTCACTTACAATTTCTGATTCTTCCTCATCACTGAAATCGGATACATCTGACTGATCACCAGCAGTTAGGAGTTCGAGGGCATCAGTTATGTCGAATCGCTTCTCTCTGTTCATATTTCCTGAATAATAAATGTTTATATATGATCACTTACTGACAACTCATTTCTATGGATACCACATGTAAATCCTTTCTCTCAGTTATTAATTTGTTGATTTTACTGCCTTGAAATCTTAACAACATAGTCCTGACAGGGGGAATTATATTTATAGGTAAAAGGTATTTAGTAATAGTGAAGAAAATCATAGCCAAATTTGCAAGAAGACTGTTTTTATATTGTGAAAAAATTTAACTTTTGTAGACACTTCTTGGCGAAGATGCCATTTGGCATCATTGCTCTTTTGAAAAATATTTGGGAGATTTCAAAACATAGGCCACAGAGCGAAATGGTGGCAAACATACAGTACAAGCATTACTAATCAAATACGAATTGACTTCCACTAAAATCTTTTTGAAATTTTGCATTATAAACAAAAGTTGTGGAGAAGGTTTTCAAAACAACTTACCTCAGAAAAATTCACCAACATCCACCATTACAAAAATTCTATGTTTATCTGCAAAAGTAAACTTTGACCCCTTTCTAGTACTTCATGTATGCCATGGTCACATGGCACCCCAAAAATTGATATTCCTAAACGAGGCAAAGACAATATGGTAGCCTAAAGTCAATGATGCCAAATGGCATCAATACCACCTAAAGGGTTTTAATAGATTTTGTTTATTAAGCTTGGTTCACACTGGAGTAATGACATGGTAGAATTGCATTAGAAATCGGACGGAAAAAGTTTCGGAATAACTTTTGCCTAGACCTAAATGTGAGATTGTTTGCGGGCCTGTAAAGATGTCCAAACTCATTTGGATGGAGTCAAAGTTTGTTGATCGTATGAATGTAAAATTGGATCTTAGTTTTTGAAATTTCGGAGTATGCTTCTAAACCAAATAGATACCTGGTAAAACTCAACTTCATAAAAACTCAAAGTCATCTCTAATCTCTAGGTTTTTCAATATCTCTGAAAATTAACTTGAACTTTTAAGACAAATGTACAGAAAGATAATGTATTTTAGTGTTCTGTAATGTAATTAGACTTTGATCATTTTTGAAACATTTCACCTCCTTCGGTCTTCCTATGGCTGAAGAAGAGAGCTGAACGTTAAAGCACTCCGAATATTTTAATTGACTATTTACCCTTTCAATCATTTATATTGCGGCCATTTTGAAAATAACCAAGATATCAAAAAATTGCCACGGTAGAATTACTCCAAAGTACACAAGTTCCTTTCAAGCCGTTCATTTTAAAGAAAGAAGTAACATAATTTTAATTTTTTTTAAGATTTGGACTCTATGTTGTAGAACATTTACCTTTTTAGACATAGTGTTCATATGACTCATGTAATTGTCGTCACACATACCGGGTGTCCCAAAAAAAGTACCCTTGTTTAAAAAATCACCAAAATTCGACTATCAAACCTATGATAAAGGTTTCTTTTGATTTGTTTTGTAAATTAATTACACGTTGAAAAACCTTATAACCATAACCTAAACCTTATAAGCAACATAGTCAATCTTGCCTAAGAGCCACAAATTTCACATTCTTTATTCTCCTTGAAGTCTCCAATGATAGTGCGCGTTTTTTTTGTCATTTATGTATGACCAAATTAAAAGCTTAATTTGCACAAAGAAATTTATCTGGTAATCATCAGTACTTTTTTGCAATATGATTCAAAGCCAGGCAGCCCTAAAAGAAATGCGAAGATCTGCCTTATAATCATAATTTTGGTGATTTTTCAAACAGGAGTACTTTTTTGGGACACCCGGTATATGAAACAAAATATTTTAAAGACCGAAGTTGTTATTTGGCAGAAATTTTGAAAATTGAGCTCAGTTAAAGGGGGTTTCTCCCTTGGGAAGCCTACGATCTAATTTGTTTCAAATCAAACCCATTGTATGTCATCTAAAAGCTAATTTCCTCCTGATTTCAGATCAGCAGTCTAATTTCAAACGAACTGTGTGATTTTCAAAGTATGTACAAACGATTTGACCTCAGTGTCAATGATGTTCCTTATCGATTCTTAAATAAGTTAAAAAGTTACCTGTCTGTATAACCTGACTGATAACTTCGAAAGTATCTGACGGTCTGACGATTTTAAATCAAAAGGAAATGAGCTTTTTTTTTTTTCTTTTTTTTTTCTATTCAATTTAAAAATTTACAACAACAGAATTTACCTAAGACGCTACTTACAATCTACTATACTACACTACAAGGACCGTACCAGGAGGAGCAAAATATCATGACTACCCCCTGGGATTAAACATAAACCTAAAATACAACTAATTATACAATACAAAATACTAAATATAAAGACTTTTATTTACAATTAAATACTTGAGCCGGTTTCACATTGGACGTCAGGCCAACATAAATAATAATGTTGAACAATCAAGAACCCCTGCCGTGAGAACAACAACGACAACAATCGTTCCCGTCACTGTTCCCCGCCTAGGGTCCTCATCGCTCGGGTCGTGTAGACGAGATGGATAATCAATTACACTATATAAGCCTAACATCAAATGCGAAACGGGCGTACAAAAGGATAGATGGACGGGACTCTGCGACAAGAGACTTTACGAAAATGGACTTGGTGGTTGAGTGACTTTATCTAGGTGTACGGTGACCTTAATCGAATCGACCAGTTGTGTGGATGTAATGTAGAGTCAACTCGAGTATATTTCTGTTGAGGTCATTTGGAAGATCTTTATCACCATATAATAAAAGTTGCATCAAAACCTCATTTGAAAGATCATTATATCCAAAAGGTTCTATTAATTCAAAAACTCTAGCGAGAAGATTTCGACGTTCAACCTCAAAGGAGGGGCAGAGCAACAAAAAGTGTTCCGTAGTCTCAATACCATCGTTAGTAGGGCACATTGGATTTATAGAATCCCTAAAATTGTGCTTGAATTTGTGAAAGCATAATTTGCTAAGACCCACTCTAAGTTGAGTCAGATAGGATAATCCTATTGGATCATGAATCCCAAAGACAGATTTAGCGGGGGGACGGATTTTGGAGATCAGCTTTTTCTTAAAGATAGCAACCGAGGGTGCAAGTCTAATCTCTGGACCTAGTTCATTCCATTCAGTCAAGCAATTGGGATAGAAACTGGACTTGAATTTTTCTGTTCTGGCCCTTATTCGCCCAATGACATCCTGATTGCGAAGAGAGTAATGTGACTGCTGAAGTTGAGGGATTGGATCCATTGTATATTCAGGCATCAGGTTATTTATCATTTTATAAAACAACGTAAGGCGTCTACTCCATCTTCGGGAACTCAATGACTCCCAACCAAGTTCTGTGTACAGCTTCTCTCGCGATGTCCCCCTCCATGTTCCTGTAACGGCTAAAGCAGCAGAATACTGAACGGACTCCAACTTTTCCATCAAACTTGACAAAATAGTATTACCGCTAAATTCACATACTTTGGCAGGAATATGGTAGATAACATCCCCGTATTCCAGATGGGGTCGCACATAGAGTTTGAATAGTTCGTTAAGGGTATGTCTGGGTAGGTACTTGGAGAGATATTTCAGCAGACCAATGCCCTTTCTTGTTTTAGAGATAGCTGCTTTGATATGAGCGGAAAAAGAAAGCTTTGAGTCCAGGATAATTCCTAGATGTTTATGTTCATCTACTTTCATCACTGGAATGTTATTAAAGCGAATTTCTGGATGATTCATTTCAATTCTTTTCGTAGAAAATATCAATTCAACAGCTTGTTTTTGCGGATCAGGGTTGAAGGACATTTTCCAGTCATAGGCCCACTGTCTTATCAACTCTAGGTCATGGTTCATATCATTGGTAGCTGAGTTTAAGTCTTCTACTACGGTGAACAACGATGTATCATCAGCAAAAAGCTTAACATTACACTTTACGTCAGCAGCTAGATCATTAATATATACAAGGAAAAACAAGGGTCCTAGAATAGAACCCTGAGGTACTCCCGCCGAAATATCTCCCCAAGCAGAATTCTGTCCATTTAGAACTGTTCGCTGTTTTCTATCCTTAAGAAAACTTTGGATAAGCGAAAGTAGCTCTCCTGAGACACCACAACGTTTTAGTTTATATATCAGTCCGTCGTGCCATACCCTGTCAAATGCTTTAGAAATGTCGAGATACACGGAACGAACATCGTGAGGTGGATTACAGTCGAAGGCTTTAAAGATGGTATGCGTTATGGAAATGAGCTGATTAACCGTGGAGTCACCGGGACGAAAGCCTGATTGATTCGGATTGAGTAACTTGCATGAAACGAGATGTGAATATAAAGAATCGTACATAAGTTTTTCAAGTATTTTCCCAAAAATTGGTAGGAGAGAAATTGGTCGATAGTTGCCCTTCAAATTTTTCTCGTTCTTCTTATGAACCGGCACTACATTTGCATATTTCCATATTTTGGGAAAGATTCCTCGTCTCAAACAGTTTCCAAATATTATTTTTAGTGGAATAACCAATGCAGTATCACTTAATTTTATCATTCTGACTGATATTCCATCCCAGCCATGTGCTTTATTAGGATTTAGTGACCTTATGATGTTCAGTATCTTTTCGTCAGAAATAGGAAAATCGCTTATGAGGGAAGAAGGAGCTGGAACATTAGGTGGAATTTCACTACCTGTATCGATCGTCGTACATTGGAGTATGAAATAATCATTGAATATCTGTGCCTTTTCAGTGAAATCCATTATAAATAACCCGTTTTCTACAAGAGGTGGTATTATTGGAATCTTAGCCTTGTTTAGGACAGTATTGATTAAAGACCAATATCTTTTACTAGAAGTTCCAGGGTTAGCTAAAGTGTTCCCTGCCTTGAGAAAATAATTTCGTTTGGCATCCTCAATCAGTTTCGAACCTTCGGATATCATCTTCTGTATTCCCTCCAACTTATCATTTGGCTGGCCACTCCTCACGAAATTTCTGTAAGCACGATTCTTTTTCCTCAGAAAGTTTTTAACCTTTTCTGTTATCCAGGGTGCTTGGTGAGGTCTAATCGTCTTAACTTTGTTAGGTATGAAATTAGAGTAAATGTTTAACAGAACTTCATTAAGTAATTCAACTTGCTCATTGGGACATGTCAGGTTGTCAAAGTGCTCTTGCCAGCGAAACATTTCAATGCTTTTCATAATGGCAACGAAATCTGCTTTGTCATAGTACCAAATCCTGCGTGTGTACGGGGGTAGTTTTATACTCGAAACAGATAATTTTCCATATACTATTTGGTGATGACATTGTTCATGCAATGAAGGATGAACACCAGACTCGATAACGAGGTTAGGCTGATCAGTGAAAATCAAATCAATGCAAGACTTGGAACTACCCATCAAATGTGTTGGTTCTGAAATCAACTGATGTAGGCCTAGATCAGATGTTAATGGCTCAAACAGCTTTCCTTCGTTGTTCTCTATATCATTTTCCCACCATTGAGTTGATCGGCAGTTAAAATCACCAGTAATCATAACGCAAAATGGATTTTCAGCATGCATTTTGGATAGCATCAGCTCAAAATTTATTGTGAAGTTATCACATTCATTCTGATTCTGGCTTGGACTTCTATAAACAACGGCGAAAAAGTACTTTTTCCTATTTAATTGGATCTCATACACAATGAGCTTTCAGATGACATAAAATAGATTCTGGTATGATTTGCAAAGATGTAGGAACCGGGGGGCCATGGGGCACGTGCCCCCCAAGATTTTGCAATAATTGAGAAATTGCCGTTTCTGTTTGAAGAAATGTCCCTTTAGCTTAATAAAAACAGTGCCCTTGAAGTGTCGTGCACCTTCAAGTTTAAGATGCTTCCTACGGCCCTGATGATTTGAAACAATAAGGCTTCTACTTTTAATAGGAAAGATGCCCACGAATTTTAAGAAAAATTATTACCCACTCGTGGCCTAAGTTTTTTATAAAAATGAGTGCAGTTGGAAAAACATAGCGTAATAATTATTGGTAAAATCAATGGCAACGTGCAAGATCGTAAATAAATGATGACCGGAGATAGCTTCGAGATAAGCTCGTTTGATCTGAGATTTGAGCTGTAGCGTCATACAGTACAGTTCTTTCTTAACTTTAACATCACCGAATTCAGAAGATTTGCTTCAGAATTCAGAAGATTTCGTGAAAGTTCGTAAGGATTCGTATGAATTCGTAAACGTTAGTATGAATTCGTAAGGGTTTCGTAGCGATTCTTAACGCCCAGGGGGTGTACCCCAAACTTTCAAAACGGGGGGGGGGGGTTCATGCCAGTATTTCTTTGCTGACCCCTAAATATTGAGTCTAATGCTTTGGAGACCCCAAATATTGTTATTTATTTTTATTCTGGGTCATGGAGACCCCAAATGTGGTTATTTATTGCATTATACGTATATTAACGGATGAACACTAAAGTACGAGGCATACGAATGATTGAATCTGTCACTAATGAATTGCGCTAAGTCTCACGATTCTCCCTTTTTCAGATTCATGGACCCCAAATATTGAATTATGTTTATGTTGTTGTTCACAGACCCCAAATATTGATTTATTTTAAAATTTCAGACCCTAAATATTGGCATGGACCCCCTCGTATTGAAAGTTAGGGAGTACCCCCCCCCCCCTGGGTCTTAACGGTTCTTACAGCTTCGTGATTGATTCTACAGATTCTTACTAATTCATATGCGTTGAGTTCTCGAGGGGCGTATCACTCCTTCAAAAGTGTGCGAGATTTCTAGAAAAACAAAAGGATTTCTAGAGGATCTCAGGGATTTCTCGAGAAACAAAAGGATCTCAGTAAAAAATGTACGAGAATTCTAGGGAGTGATTTGTCCCTCGCGCGTTCTTACAAATTCAGACTGGTTCTTAAGAATTCATACGGCTACTTACGAATCCATCTGAATTGATCTCTGAGTTGGGGAAAAATCGTACGAATCCTTACGACTTCAGAGGAATTCTTACGAACGAAAATTGCGTTACGAAAGAACCGTACTGTAAGTTTCTTAGTTGAAGCGGAATGCTATCAAATTATCAAGAAAATAAAGCGAAACATAGGGCCTCTTGGAGGGCTCTTGCAATGAGTCTATTTGGGCAGTGGCTACAATAACAGTTGAAGTTTGCATTCCTCTTTCCTGCCTCGAACAGCCTTTGGTTTTGGAATAAGATATTTTTCATGATATTTTTAAATTCTGTCTATCAAAGTGGTAGAATCAATACATGTCTTAGTTTCGCTCTTGGACTGAACTGATAACGCTACAACTACACTGCAGCGACAACAACAACAGCAATTCAATGAGATGAGATGAGCGTAAGTTGAGGGTCTTATGCAGTGAGGCTATTAAAATGGCTTGTTTACCGTTTTTGCTGCATGCACAATTCTGTAGCGCGTTCCCCGAGCGCTGCGAAGCAAATGTAATCACATTTGCAGCATACTGTCTTATTGTTTTGACTAGTTAGGAATCAAAAACAGATTTCATAGTCCTGCAATGCTTGTTGACATGCGACGGATTCCCTGAGCTTAGGCTTACTACATCTCAGCATTAAATTTATTGAAAATTGCTGTGTAGATCTTCAAGATTAAATGTGCAGCTTAAAATGGAAGTTGGGCCTACGTGTTCCTTTATGCGCTTACAGAAACAAAGACGCATTAGCTAAAGTGCTGCACTTTTTATCTCGCTATTTTTACTGATTTGAGCTCTTAAAGACGGAGGTCAGGCTGGCGCTATTACACTTATCCACGTAATTTCGTAAGAAATTAAGAATTTTACCCAGTACTGAGAGTTTCTTAAAGGTCATATCCAGCCATTTTTGATTTTCTTAAGAAAGTTACCTTAAGGTATGAAAAATTTCATGGTGCAGTTTATTTTGAATTCTGAGATCATTAAATTGGGATTTGGGGGCTTCAAAATGGGCACTCAAGGAAAATGACGCGAAGTGAAAAGAGTCTGGAACTAGCTAAGTTGTGACGTAAATTGACTCATAACATGATTTGAGAGACTGCATCTACAACGGGCGTATCAAGCAACGCTGTGCTGTAATAAATGTTTCTTACGAGCTTCTGAGAAGGTTCGTCAAATTCTTCTTGTTCTTATTGGTAAGGGATCTCCTATGCCTTTGTGAACATTTCATACCCAATTTCATGAAGTCAGGCGTCAATCTCTCAAGTAATACCAATTAATTAATTGACAAATTCGTAGATTTCACTGTAAAAGTCAGTTTTATCATGATCAAAGACAATTTTATTCAAAGCTGCAAGTTTACAACAAAAGATAATTTTTGGAAGCAAAACATCGATTGGCCCATTTTTCCCGCTATGACCCATTTTGCCCCTACCCTAACCTCGTTTTCGCAGCATCTTTATAAACAGCCTCTTAGAATGTCATCTACAACTTTAGTGTTGTAATAACTTTAGTTAGTTTAAACATCTAACTTGTTCTCTCCTCTATAAAAAGGATCTATGATTTGTTGAGATTAAAGAAGGGTTTTGACTAGCTGACTAACAAAGCCATATAGCTGCTGATTGATGGCTAATTTTATGTTAATATTGTAGACTAAGGTCTATAGACCTAACCGTGGGAATAACTGTACAATAATTTGATGAACTAGATAGGCAACTAGACCATCTTGGTTACTGATTAATGACATTGTAGGACAGAAATTAATCACATGAATTGTGGCTAACTACCCCCTGTCGACACCCTCTTCGATGAAATTTGTGGAAAATTTAATTCTGTATGTTTTAGAATACAGCCAGACTTTATTCCACTCACTCAGTTAATCACAGATCTCCGGCTTTTTTTATGATTATATGCTAACCTGCTGTTCGAATACCTGCACAGCCTTGGTGTGCCTGATTGTGAGAAAGCCCCCTGTTGATTTCATTCACGAATTTTTGGAATAGTACACCGTAGGTCGATTTGAATTCGCTCAATACGGTATTATGAGGTATAACAATGTTCACTCGATAGAAACAAATTAAGAAGATCAAGCCTAGCAGGTCATGCCGTGTTTCTTAGATAGAAATCATAACAAACAAAGTTCCTAGGAACGCAAAGCAAGTCGAAGGATTCTCGACAGTTTTGGATACGACAATTCGCAAACTTTGTCAAAGAGAATTAGTGAGTTTTTCAGCTTTTATGGTAGTTTTACTAGTAAATATTTGTACAGAGTTTCTCCTGCTTTTCTTCACCAGCTTGCCTGTGTTTGTGTTTTAGAATATCTAAAAAAGGCCGTCTTTTCATAACGGCGTTCTATCTACAATCTTCTGATCAAGAGACTGACAGCAAATTTTTGAAAAGCAACCAACATATGATAATGTTATTTATCTTGAAAATTTCTTTTTGTGTGATTGTACAAAAGATTCATTTCATACTGGATAAAAATGACTAGATCGTAGCTTAAAACCTTGTTTTGAGCATTAGTATTTTCCAAAACATCGCAAATTTAGCAGAGGAGCTTAACCTCGGGTTCGAGGCTGTTCCAAAGATGCGCACCACGATATGAGAATGATTTCTGCCCATTAGTCGTTTTCAAAAGAGGGACGCGTAAGTCAGTCTCTGAGTTTCTTAACTTGATAGTGTCCCGTGAAGAGTTTTTTGAAAAAATAGTTGAGAGATACGTAGGTGCAAGATCATTTAGGGATTTGTAAACGATCGTCGCTGTCTCTCGTTTGATAATTTCAGCTATAGTTGGCCACTTTAGCTTTTGTATCAGTGCATCAGCAGGTGCATCATAGCTGCTATTTGTCACAATTCTGGCAGCGCGATTTTGTAACTTTTGCAGTGTAAGTCGCCTGGATTCCCCGCAGCTCCCCCACACAGAGCAACAGTAGCGGAAATGCGGTTCTACGATACCTCTATAGATTTGGCTAAGAGTTTCCTGAGGTAGCAATTTCTTAGCATACTTTAAAAATCCTAAAGCACGAGAAACCTTAGCACGCAAGAATCTAGTGTGCTCATCCCAAACAAGATGCTGATCTAGTTGAACTCCCAAGTATTTAGTTTTCTCGACAATTTCAACTTGTGAGTCACCAATAGCAAAGGAAGGGGACTCTATTTGTTTGTCGGAGATCTTTTTAAGATTTGGTCGAGATCCTACAACCATAGCTTGAGTCTTAAGCACATTTAAAGACAGTTTATTTCCTTGAAGCCATTGCTTCAGGCAGTTCAAGTCTCTATTTAGGTTTTCGTTGAGATCATCGATGTTTTTGGAAGAATATGATATTGTGGTATCATCTGCATACATGGTAACTTGACTGTTTTGCAGAGAAAATGGCAAATCATTTATATAGATCAAAAACAGAAGAGGGCCAAGACACGACCCTTGCGGCACTCCACAACTGATATCGTCTAGCTTTGAGGATACTCCATTAACTTTGCAGAATTGCATTCTATT
>REGM01000098.1:913083-952960 GCA_004194415.1 Aurelia aurita
TTTCCCGCGGTTTTAGAAGGAACACAGGGAAACAAGGGACTCGAGTAATAAAGCAAAGAGGCGCAATGCATTGTGGTATACTATGGCAGTTCTGGGCTCGCGGTTGAAAAAAAATGTTTTCAAAAAAATATTTAATTAATTTTTTTTCAGAAAAAAGAAACCAAAAAAATCAGTGAAGAATAAAAATGCATTAATGTATTTCATTTATAAAAATAAACGTGAAATTATAAAATAAAATTGAAAGCAAAACATTCCAAAATATGAAATTTAACGAACAATTTAGAAAGAAAAACGTTAAAAAGGTGAATAAATAAAATTGTTAAAAAAAAATAAAAGCAAGAGAATAGATTTTCGAAAATAAACCAATGGCAGTCCTGGGCCACCATAGAGCACCTTACGAAAGAGAACAATGCGAAAGCCGCTTCATTGCTTACCCATAGTATTTTACTCTCTCGCTCGCTCCGCTCGCTCGCTCCTCCGGAGAGGTAACTCGCTACGCTCGCAGCGCTCCTCCGAAGAGGTTGATTACGCCGCTCGCAGTTAAGGTAGTAGCGGCGGATAAAAAAATTTATTCAAAATAAAGGTGTCCGCATTGCTCCATGGATTGAGTAGAAAGTTTTGAGTTTTACATAAGAAAGCTGCTCTAATTTATTTAGACAGGGACTATGCAACAAAGGTAAAAGGGTGCAAGGATTTAAAAGTGAATTTAATCATCATTTCTTGTAATTTCGAGAATATTCTCAACATCAAGTAGCTCGTAAAAATACAAATTCCAACAATATTTAGAAATTGTGATAAATCTAAATTCTTGGCATATTCACTTGAAAAAGATCCATGCTCTCTTCATTCAGCGGGAGTTAGGGCAGATTTCTTAGCAATATTTTGTTGTTTATGATGGACACGCCAGCATAAGGCAATTAGCGATCTCAAGCAATAGGCTTCTACGATCAATTATTCAAGCTGCAAATATAAATCATCAACGTATAAAATACCCTGAAATATGGATGGCCAACTCACTCGAGCTACATGGGAAAAGTGTTGTGAAGAGAAGACACGAGTATAAACATCGACTTGGGGAATTTTATGTACCTGAATCAGACGCTGCGCATCTAATGTTTCAGTTACAAATAAATATGTATATACTTGACTTGCAATGCCTTCTATTCAGCTGCTGACCTAGATAAATATCTAGACAAATCTCAAGCGATATATAAACTTCCAGCGGCAGATATTTAGACTACGTTGAGACGATACCGCACTTTTTGAAAACGGCAAAAAATATGACGGTACCAACATTTTAGGTAGTGTTCACACGATGCCGGCACATTTTGAAAACGGTGGAAAATTCTACGAGATCGATCGCTTTGCAATCTCTGCGACAAATGGGCTGGATTTTGACCACACACAAATTTAACATAGTCCTAATTAATCAATCAGCCCCGTTTTAAAAGCGTTGAAAAATCTTCCGTTTTCATCGTTTCGAGTGTTCACACGACGCCGTTTTCAAACTGTGTCGGTTAGAGTTCCGTTTTCAAATTTTGCCGTTTTCAAATTCTGCTGGCAAAAATGCAAGGGTTGGCATGTTGCAGTGAGGACAGGGTCCCATGTATGTCCAAATAACCGGTTTATTTCTCCCATACTATGTTAATGTCTATCCCTAAAATCAGGTTTACTTTGAACTCTTTTCAACAATATCATTTTGCAACTAACGTGTTCATGTTCTTGAATGTTGGTCAATATTTGTCTTCAAAATTAGATTTTATCGTGGTAATATAAAAATGTATGTCCCCAAAACTAGGCTTTTTAAGAGCGTAATTTGTACTTGTTCGCGGAAAAATGAGTTGGGGAAATCGGTTTTCCAAGACATACATAGGACCACCAACAACACAGCACATGCCACCCTTGAAAGCAGTTCTCGTATGAACAGGAGGCCTGCCGTAACAATTTCATGTCGTTTTCAAAATATGGCTGCATCGTCTGAATGCAATCTTAGATTCATCCTTCGACTTTCGATATATACTCACGCCTTGTGGTAGCAACGACTCATTGTATGCAGTTTACCTATTTATATTTGTGGCTTGGCCAATCATTCGTAGAATTTCCTTCTCTGGAATCGCCCTTTTCTTTGTACTTGCGTATCAATCAAAGGCAGCAAATGCAGTTGTTCGAAAAGCTGCCCTTATTTCCTGCCAGTATTTGTAGAAAGTCTAGCAAAGAAATGCCATAGCGAGTTGCAAATTTAATTTTAGTCATTCATTTTCATTTCATTTCATTCATTTTATATTATTTAACCACGGTAGCCCCGTCAGTCCCGTGGGGACTGCTTTACAGGGGGCCGTGCAAAAAAGACTACAAAGTAAAAACCTAATTTACAAATGTTGCTAACTTAAGTTGAATAGCAATATAAAAACTAAAAATGTCCATAACAAAATTTTTACGAAAATTAAATCAAAAGAAAAGTGAAATCACACCCTCTGCAATGGCTCGTTTAGCCTTTTCTTGAAGGTAGGAAGAGAGGGTGCATGTTTGACATCCAAGCTTAATTTGTTCCAAAGCTTAGGTCCACGAAATGAAATAGACTTCTGCCCATTTGACGTTTTGAAAAGTGGAACACGCAAGTCAGTTTCGGTATTTCTCAGCCTCAGTGTATTTTGGGCTGAGTTCTTTATAAACAGCTTGGATAGATATTCCGGAGCAAGACCATTTGTTGACTTGTACATTATAGTCGCTGTTTCTTTTTGAATAATGTCAGAAATTGTTGGCCATTTCAGCCTCTTAATCAGACTAGCTGCTGAAACATCATAGCTGCTATTTGTAACAATTCTGGCAGCACGATTTTGCAAATTTTGGAGGGTCTCAATTTGAATTTTCCCACAACATCCCGACACTGAGCAACAATAGCGAAAATGGGGCTCCACAATTCCTCTGTACATTTTACTTAGCGTTTCCTTTGGGAGAAATTTGCTACTCTACGAGAAATACGAGCGTCACGCAAGGATAAATTTCGTAAAACAAAACATTCAGCTCCCCGACATCACAAAGCGATGGCGTTCTGACGAAGAATAAACTTCACACCTCTGAGTGCACTCAATCAAATCAAAATAAACAAATAGGGCGAAACATTGCGGTTGGCTGCGCTGAAGGTGTGAAGTCTGTTCTTCAGAATGGCAAATCGCTTTGCTGATGGCGGAGAGCTGAATTTTTTGTTATACAAAATTCATGCCTGTTCGAGCTTCAAAAGATATGTAAAGCCTGGTTTCCATATGATCGTTCCTGTCGTTCCTGTCGCTGGTAAATTTTTTAGCGACACGAACGACGCGAACGACAGGAGTGATCGAATGGTTTCCAATGGCGCTGGGATCGCTGCCTTTTTGAAAAGTGGTTTCCATTAAAAAAATTCGATCGCGGGCAGTCGCTCGCGTCGCTGAGATCGAAATTTTTCTATCTCAGCGACAGGGTGTCGCTCGCGTTGCTACGATCGCTGGCAGAAAAAGTGATAGTTCCCATCAAATTGTTTGTGTCGCTACGGTCGCTGGTACTTTTTTCAGCGACGGGAGCGACGGGAACGACACGAACGATCATATGGAAACCAGGCTTTAGGCTTCATTGATGGATACAAAGCATGGCTATTGAATAATTACTATTAAATTTCAATGCCTACTTGATCCTCTTGAACATTTAACTTCGACTCCATTCCAAGACCAACATGATCTTGATAAAGTAACTGTCTTTTTTCCTGTTCTTATTCCTATCCTTCGTTTCGTTTCGTTTCGTTTTCTTTTTTCTCTTCTTTTATTGTTAGTGTTTGATAAAAACCTTCTTTCCCCTTCCATTAATCATGATTGTATTTCAGATTAATCGAAGCACCTGGCCTGAAAGCTCCCAGCAGTTTTTTATAGGTCCTAAACCGCTAATTTGGCATTAGTTCGGTAGTCATCTTTAGTACCTTGATTTTAAATATGTTGATGTTTTTTGCTATCGTTGATATTTAGCTAAATAGTTAATAGCTCGATGCAATGAAATCTTCTAAGTGCATCAATTCAATCAATTGTTGTGTCTTATCTGATTACAGACGTTGATGATCAATGCCTTCCAATTTTCTCTGTCATCAGCTTTTTTAATTAAAGTTCCAGCGTTCTTTTCATTGGTCAGCAGCTTCAAGCTATCCATGTATGTTGTTCTTTGCCTTCCTCTGTCTCTTTTACCTTCATTTTTTCCCGCTAACAGCTGATGTTCTAAACTTTCTTTCTGCATAAGTGTCCTAAAAACTCAAGTTGTCTTTTTCGAATTGTTTCTATCAATGTTCTTTTACTTTTTGCTCTGATTAGTACATCCTTATTGCTGACTTTTTGCGTCCAAGATATCTTCAAAATTCGTCTCCAGAGCCACATCTCTGCAGCTTCTAATTTGTTCTGCAGTTCTTTTATAATTGTCCAGCATTCCAAGCCATATAAAAGCGTTGACCACACATAGCACTTTAACACAAGTGACTTCTTTTCTAAGTGTATAAGTACAGAGAAAAGCCCAAGAGAAACTAATATTGATACCAGAAAATGTGTGTATCGTATCATAACTTCATTTTCATTGACTGTGGCTAAAGTTTCTTACTGTACATTAGCAACAAAATTTCGGTTGGACAAAGATGCGGACAAATGCTGGTCCGTAACTTTTTCCGACTGAAATTTTAGATTGGCCGAAAGTTTGTCCCCCCAAAGCTTTTGGGTGTATCCATTTTTTAATAGACAAATTCAGCTAACTTTGTTTATATCCACTTAAGGTCAAGTGACCTTGCACTAGGGAAATCATCTCCCAAGTGCAAGTGGATATACAGTTACCCGCATCACGCTTTTATTGGCACGAAGTTCTTAACTTGTATAAAAAGAAAGTTTTCTCAAGAGGACCGTCATGTGATCTGAGTGGGTGTAAACAACGTTAGCTGAATTTGTCTATTCTCTGCAAAGTTGCAAAGTGTAGCCAGTGAACGCTCGATGGTTGATCATATTACTACAATAAGAGCAGATTGTGTAACAATAGCAAAACTTGCCTTTCATTGACAATGCGATCTCATTACAATGCGATTAGCCATTGCAGACAAAGGAATTTCAACGGCCGAATGATCAAACCAAGGGTGTAAACAAAGCAGATTGCAAAAGTTGCCCTGAAACATAGGTAAGAAACTCAATCGTTGTGCACGTGAAAAGGGGTTTTTAAAAGAAGAAATGAGTATATATCGAAAGAAGAAGGATACATCTAAACTTCTACCTCCTAATGTTCTTTTCTTCGATTCAGAAGCTGAAAAGTAAGCATTACAAATCTTTTAAATATTTTAGTGTAGCTCAAAGCTTTATTGCTGGGCTTCTGAATTAAATTAATGAAAATTAGGCAGTAGAAGTTTAGATGCATCCTTCTTCTTTCGATATATACGCATTTCTTCTTTTAAAAACCTTTTTTCGCGTGCACAACGATTGATGTTTCAGGGCAACTTTTGCGATGTGCTTTGTTTATATCCTTGGTTTGATTACTCGGCTGTTGAAATTCCTTTGTCTGCAATCGCTAATCGCTTTGAAGTGGCGTGTCAATGAAAGGCAAGTTTTGCTATTGTTACCAAATCTGCTCTTGTTTATTACTATTATTTTCGTAACAAGGTAGCCTGCGCGCAGCCTCAACTCCTCCTCAAGGGAAAATAGAAAACCCTATGGCATAGCATTCTCAAACGAGACCAAGTTCTCAATACAACAACAAATAAGAAAGAATACTTGCTGATTTTTCAATGTCGTAAAAAAAGGCGCATTTTGTAACAGTTTCAGTTTTTGCTCAGCTACTTTTTATTGACACGCAAATTCAAAGCGAGTAGTGACTGCAGAGAAAGAAAATTCTCTCAGGCAGGGCAACAAAATAAGCAAATCCAAAACGATGCCCCGAAACCATTATGTCTAACTTTTTATTTGTACACGCGAAAACACTGGAATCGTGGATTCTTTGGGCATTAAAATCTCAGAGTATGTTACGCAGCCTGGATTATCTACATTTACGCCTTGAGTAACCAGTCGCCAGGCGCGGTCTGGCCCGGGTGGCAAAGTGGCGATTGCCACCCGGGCCCTCCGTTCTGTAGTGTGGAGAAAAACATTACGGGCCCTTTTCGCAAAACCGGAGAAAGAAATTTGAATTGCTTGAAGAATCCTTCCAAAGTGAATGAATGACTATTTCGGAAATTTTAGAGAAATCTACGCAATATTACTTAACATTTTTCAGCTCGCTTCGCTCGCACTCATTGCCGACAATCTAACACAGATTGGATTTTGCCACCAAATTTCCTTTTATTCAGCAATCGGAATCATAAACCTGATATATACAGCTTGTTTCTTAACTTGGTAAGAATGTTATTACACAGTTGATTGGCTTCCTCAAAATTTATGTATGTTCTTCTAAAATATCGTTCTCTCTCTATTTTAACATTTGCAGAAAAACAACAACTGAATTCATTTTTATGTGATCTAAAGAGAAATCCTCTCCTCAAAAGCTAGCTTTTTTCATTTTCATCGATTAATTAATCACCAACAGTTTGATTTTCTAACAAACATAAAGCTTCTGAAACCCCCAAAAAGTGTAAAAACTAACTAAACTCTTTTTCAAAAGTCCAGGCACTTGGCCTATCATTTATCCTTGCTAGCTATTATGAAGCCAACCTATCACAAATTAGACATCAATCGAAAAATCTTGAAGAGCGGGGTTTGAATGTGAAGAGGAATTTGAAGTTTGAGCTCAGTAAAAGGGGGCTTTGTCTCTTGTGAATTCTCGTACCTTTTATGTTTCAAATTACAGAGGCATCAATTTTATGTCATCTGAATACCTATTGCCTCCTGATTTCAAACTTGAAGGCACCTGAATCTTGAAAATAACCCGATATCTTGAAAAACTCTTCAGTTACTCTTGAGAGTTCGAGATAGCCGATGTCAGCAGTTGATTATTGTTGAATAAATTGTTTTCATTGCTAAAGAACCTACAGTCAATCAAATGATTGTGGCACTTATCTTCTTCAATATAGGGAACCTTTTAAAAGAGGAGAGTATTTTCCGACCAGCTTAAGTTTTTATCCCTTGTTATCTAAAACATATTCCCCGTTAGTGAGCTTAGGGACCCTCATCTTGCTTGCTTTTGTGCTCAAACACAGCATGGTGACTATACCATTGGATGGGGGTGGCCCAGCCACCAGTGGCGTAGCCACCTGGAGGGATGGGGGCATCTGCCCCCCCCCCACTTCTGTCAGAAACTGTTCTGCGGGAAAACTGCCAATGAAGAGATAAACAGAATCCACAAGAGAGCTCTTCGTAGACTGTACAATGACTTCAGTTCAAGTTTCAACGAACTTCTGGCCAGATCAGGCCAAAAAACAGTCCATTTACAAAATCTTCAAAAATTACTCCTGGAGGTTTTCAAGTCCCTCCATCAAATGAACCCTGCATTTATGTGGGAATTTTTTGAGAGGAAGCAATCAAATTACAACCTTCGCAATAAGGATCTCCTACAGATACCAAGATTCCAAACGATAACTTATGGGGCAAATTCTATTACATACAGAGGCAGCTACCTTTGGAATAGCATACCTGATGTGGTAAAGAGCTGTGATAGTGTCCTCTCTTTTAAACGACAAATCAGAGAATGGAATGGAAAGACATGTACCTGCAGAGTTTGTAAATAGATATGTAAAGAGTTGGATTGTATTGTAATTTTGTTATTTTTGTATATTATGTAGATAGTTGGTATTAATTAGTGCACATCTCTTATGTGCACTATAGTCGTATATTACCAACTTTAAACAAATTGATTATTATTATTATTATTATTATTATTATAGAAGATGGTCCTCGAAATTCGCTCAAAAACGGGGAGAAAGTAGCTCGGTATAGGTAGGGTACGGTAAGAATTTTCCAAGAAATGCTGGAAAGTGACTAGGAGAGTCATTCTAAGCCAAAGTAAAGGTTTGCATTTTACAAATTTTCCCAGACGTACTATCACAGAATTTTCAAGGCTGCCATTTCGGGGACAAGCAAAAATTGGACAGAAGTGGGGGGGGGGGCAGATGCCCCCATCCCTCCCGGTGGCTACGCCACTGGTGGCAAGGCCACCCCCATCCAATGGTATAGTAACCATGCTGTGTTTGACCACCATTCGCAGTGGGAACTCGATGACTTTATGTCTTTTCCCGCTGGGAATGGTGCAGTAAGTTGTATTAGTTGGTTTTAATGAATATATAAAAAAAACATTGGATTGTGAGAAACGTTCCAATACAAAGTATAAAGTCTTTGCACAAAAATTTTCCCAATGATGGTGATTCTTAGAAAACTGTTACAAAATTGTCAAAATTTCCCATTGATGAAGATGGGATGGAGATAGGGATTCTAAGCCAAAGAAAATGATGTTTAATCAAAAAATTTCCAGGGGATGCTAACTTTTAAAGAAATTTCACAAATTGTCAAAAATTCTATATTAATATCGGCAAACATGGGATCGAGAGAAGCGTTCTAAGCCAAAATAGAGGGCGTGTCCTCAAAAGATTTTCCTGGGTGCTTCGCCCCCACACCCCCTCATTCGATCACCCCCCAGTTAATTTGTTCTGGCCACGCAGCTGCCTGCCACACCCTGAACCGGGCCCTTTGTAATTGCTAGCCACCCTGCAGTTTTTGCGCCAGACCGCCCCTGCCAGTCGCAAAAATCAGTTTGTTTGCTTTGGAAGTTAGCTAAAAGCAACGCATGCGAAATCTATCCTGCTCTTGCGTCTTGCGATAGAATATGTTTTTAAATCAATATCGAAAAAATCACTGAAGTCGTTAAGGTAACTCTGCTTTCCGCTCTGATGAGCACGGAAAGCCGGTTTTCAGAAATCTTCCTCTCCAGAAATCTATTAATTACTCCGGAACCAATCGGTCTATCGAAATTTTGTAAAAAGCATGGTATCACCCATATTCTTGGCAATCGAAAAATATATTAAACGCAATCGTTTGCTTTCGCAGCTTTTAAGACTGGTCATTTTAAAATATTTTATAGGTAACTTTATTATCTACTCCGCTAATCTAAAGATTTCCAATCAAACTTTTTTACGACTGACACAACATGTTCACAGAGACACATACCAAATTTGAAGGCAAAGGCTTGGCTAGATTTTCTGCAATAAAATTTTAAAGTTTGGTAACATTAGGAAAACTGGTCAGTCGATTATCAATAGGCAGATGCAAAAGAATCGGTGAAGTGTTAGGGCTAGGGTTAGGGTTAGGATCATTTTCCTTTAAAATCTTGCATGAGCAAGGTATTTTACTTGATCCCCAGGGGTAGGGAAAAGAAAGCAATTGCGAAAGGGAATATGGATTGAAAATATTTCTATGCATTTTAACTCTTCTCTTTGGGACTGAATCAAGATATCAAATAGCAAATTTGCAAGGAAAATGTTAGATCCCCTTTCTCGATCTCGAAAGAATGCTGAATTTTTTTCACACATGCTTGCAAGCGCTTCACCGATTCGTTCGCACTTTCCTATCGATAATCGACTGACCAGTTTTCCTAATGTTTGTTGTCGAGTAGGCTACCAAACTTTAAAATTTTATTGCAGAACATCTAGCCAAGTCTTTGCCTTCAAATTTGGTATGTGTCTCTGTGAACATGTTGTGTCAGTGGTAAAAAAGTTTGATTGAAATCTTTAGATTAGCGGAGTGGATAATGAAGTTACCTATAAAATATTTTAAAATGTTATACTTTGGTAATTTCATACCTTCTTGTTATACACCATTATTTTAAACACACTTACACATTTTTGTTGTTGTTGTTATCTCAAGATTTTGTTGTTGAGATAACAACAACAACAAAAATGTGTAAGTGTGTTTAAAATAATGGTGTATAACAAGAAGGTATGAAATTACCAAAGTATAACTTAGCATACAACACACGGGATCTATTAAGATCATTGGCGATAACCGCTGGTAAAAGGAAACATCATTTTAAAATGACCAGTCTTAAAATCTGCGACTGCAAACTATTGCGTTTAATATATCTTTCGATTGCCAAGATTATGGGTAATACCATGCTTTTTACAAAATTTCGATAAACCGATTGGTTCCGGAGTAATTAATAGATTTCTGGAGAGGAAGATTTCCGAAAACCGGCTTTCCGTGCTCATCAGAGCGGAAAGCAGAGTTACCTTAAGGACAGCAAGTATGGTATTGGCACCGCCTAATTTCATCCATTATCTTTCTTTCACAGGAGGACCTGATGCCTCTATAGTATCAAGATGTCCCCAACACGCATCCCAATTATAAATATGACGTCATCACAGATGATCGGGTCCACCATGGGGACAATATTCGAACTGACAAACACAACCAACCTGACAATGACGTCATTGAATTACACAACAGCAACAACACGAGACAGTGGTAGTGGAGGCAACCAGGTGGATGAATACATATCAAATAAGCGGTTCTTTATGCATATGGTAAGTTGGGATTCGTCAACCAGGCGAGTTAGACAAAGGTGCAATGTTTATCATCAAAATTTAATCTTCTACCGAGTCGAAAAAGAATTCCCATGTGTTCGATCGGTGATAAATCAAAACCTGTCATTCGAATGTGTTGATTAAAATTTTTGTGTGTAGCTGAAGGAATCCATTAAACACATACAGATACCAAGGTCGATGCTTTTGTTCAATTCCTATGTCCGCAATAAAAGATTTTCTCCACATTTTTCGTCTCAAAAAGCGCAAAATTTCTCAAAAACCCTTTACAAAATAACAGTTGTCTTGCTCATCAAAATCAGAGCTTTAGGTTACTGCTTTGAGAGTAAAAATAGCTTCAAGGCATCTTGATTCACAAAAGAAGTTTCCTTGTAGTTATTTAAACGATATTCGTTCCTTTGTCTAACAATTGAATTCCTCTCAATTAGCAAGGGTGCTCAAGCAAAGAAGCTTTGAACATTCAGAATACAACATCAAGTGAAACTGTTTACTTTTTTACATTGATGTGACATAGTATTTACTGTTTTGTAGGATGGCCACAGTCGCGGCGTAGCCACAGCTAAACAAATCTAGTCATTTTATCTGATTTGAAAGCCTATTTCCTGCTCTTCTGTCAAATCTAAAGACGGCTTGTTCATAGTCATTAGTCAGTATACTTTCAAAGTCATGATATACCGACATGCTTGCATCAGAGATAGCTTTGGCAGCAATGTCTTGACTGATTAGCTGACTTCCATTTACTTACTTCCTTAGATTGGAGGATGGCTTCTAACAGCAATCTTTCTATTTGGAATATTATTCATGGTCGTCACACACTTTCTTGGACGTCGAGAATGGCGCAAGTATCAAACCCGCTTACAAGAAGAGCGTAACGCTGTAAATCACATAATGGTTGACCCTAAGTTCATGCAGTATACGAAAAAAGGATGGAAACAAATCGTATTCTCAGTTTGATGCTGTGCAGAATTAACTTGAGGCCCACCTAGCATAATTTGTTGTCTAGAATTCCGAACTGCTGGAAACTTCGCTCAGGAAACCAGGAACTGTAATTTGGTTCTGGGAGACTGAAATTTGGTTCTCGGTTTGGTGACGAGGCAGTTGTTACTGTGCTGGATGCAATCTAGGCCACCGTACCATAGTCTGGTGTCTGTAAATATAGAGCAGAATTCGAAATTCGGGAAAGCTGAAGTCAACAAGGAAACTGTGACAAGGCAGCTTTTCACTTGTCGAATTAAATTTAGGCAACCCTATAGCGTAACTTGGTGTCTGTTAAAGTTTAGAAGGAGAAATTTTGCCTAAGAAAACCAAGGAACTGTAATTTTGAACTGGCAGATTGAAACTGTGATGAATTTGATAAAGAAACAAATCTTTGCTATGCCAAATGAAAGTTAATCCACCCTAACATGATTTGGTATCTCCTAAACGTAGAGCAGAATTTAGAATTGGCAGAAATCGCTCAAGAAAAAGCAAAAAACTGTGATTTATACCCGAGGAACTGCAATAGTGTTTTCGGTTTGTGAAGTTAGCCTTAACCCTATCTCACCTGGGACTTTTGAAGGGGTCACAACCTGGGGGGGGGGTTGATTCCATCCCCCTCTTTTTCTCTGCTGTTACAGTAGCTATGAGCGTGTAACTTAGTAATTAGATGGACTTTGATGCAAACAATCAAAATCACGTGATAAAATCAAATTAAGTCTATTGTTCTTGTTGCTATGACAATAAAAATATATGAAGTTATGATTATGATGAATAAAATAAGGGATTAAATTGTAATTTTTTGTGTCAAATTGAGATGGATTATCATTAAATACATGTATAGGCATAATATGTACCATATTGGAGATTAATATTTGTAACAGTTTCAAAATAAGTATTCAATTTTGTTCGACCACTCATTAAAAAATTGGCTGCCATGGTTACGGTGCTATATTTAGAATCTTGAAATTTTCATAATTCGATACAGTATAGTTATAACGTTAAACTTAAGCAATCTTGGGATGCTGCGTTGCATATGTTAGGAACGGCAAACAAAAACTTGGTTGGGGTGGAATCCACCCCCCCTGGTGAGATGAAATATAGGCTACCCCATCACATAATTTTTTCTCTACAGGTTGTCCCAAATATTGTGCCCCGTTTGTGCGGCTGCTGTGAAGGAGCTGTAACCTTAATTGTCTCATTATGTATACAGTTACATAGGGTAGACTTCAACTTAGAGCTTGAGACCTTGTTTGAGTCAATCTGACATCTGGTTACGGATTTATGGCTCAAGAAAGTCAAGAGTGGTTGCTTTAAAAACAGCAGGTTCTTTGTTTACCAACGATACCAAAATCAAGTACCGTGTAGACCAACAAGAATTTCACATGTTTGAAAACTCATTATGCGGAAAATACTTGAGGTATTGGAGTCAATCAAAGTTTGATTGATACCCGAAAGGCTGAAGTATTTTTGTGATTTTATTCTATTTTTCTGAGGATTGGAAATATAGGTAAACTTAAATTTACAAATATCCCGTAACTTCGAAATGAGTGAAAAGAGGCATAAAACCCTGGATCAAAATTATAAACAATCTCCTCACTCAAACACATTTCGTTGCCCTCAAGAGTTAAAAATGAAATTTTTATAAAAGCAATAACAGGATCTGATACTTTTGCAAAAATCTCTCAAGTATTCTCCATATAACAAATTTTCAAACATGTGACGATCTTTTTGGCCACCCGGTAGATATTGCTAGAGTAGATTGTAGCGTTGTTTATTAATTGTTTCAACCAACATTAAGCAGAGCGCTATCAGTCCCNCGATTTTCTCAAATTAAGATTTTTTCAACATTAAAATTTTTTGTAGATTGTAGCATACAGAGTTCTTTACCTTTTTGGCTGAGATTTGGAAGAGTTGGAGGAAAATAATAGAGTTAAACCCTGGACCAACTTTTTTTTGAAAAATTTCCGTGAATATCTAATTATCTAAGGTTGCGGTAGCGTTGCATCATAAGGCTTTTCAAGAAACTAAAATTTTTCAGCAACCAAGTAAGATAGAAAAACCAAAGTGGTAGAGGGTATGTAGTGTATTAAGAACTTTATTTTTGCCAAACATGAACTTTGTATGTTACATGGAAAATTTTCTAGAATTTACAACAGTTTCAAACTTTACGCAAGCTGCCACCTTAATTTATGCATGTATTTTCAATTTTTAAAATCTTAAATAGGAGAAAATATTTATTGTGTCATACTTTCAAAGTTTGAAGTCATTATCATACATAATAACCAAAATAGAGCAATGTGTAATAATTAGGTATGTAGCACCTTAAATTAACAAATATCCCGTAACTTCGAAATGAGTGAAAAGAGGCATAAAACCCTGGATCAAAATTATAAACAATCTCCTCACTCAAACACATTTCGTTGCCCTCAAGAGTTAAAAATGAAATTTTTATAAAAGCAATAACAGGATCTGATACTTTTGCAAAAATCTCTCAAGTATTCTCCATATAACAAATTTTCAAACATGTGACGATCTTTTTGGCCACCCGGTAGATATTGCTAGAGTAGATTGTAGCGTTGTTTATTAATTGTTTCAACCAACATTAAGCAGAGCGCTATCAGTCCCTTATTTTCAAATTTGTTTCTGATTGGCTTGTATTGGGGTGCAGCTGGGTGTGGGATTCTCGCTTTTTCTTCCGGGTGCTGTTGGGCATTTCATGTTCTGATGGGTGTTGGGGTGGGGGCCTTTGGTGTGCTTTGGGCTGGTCTCACTATTTAGAGCAATTTCCAAAATTTACTTTTTGGATCAATCAACCTCGAGACATTTGTTCAAAAATTTTCAAATTGAATAATAGGTTTTTAACACAGGGTGTGTTCTCTCCTCAATTAGTTTATCTATTGAGAGAGCTCCTCATTAAGAAGTTCCTCTCCATACAGATTTCTACTATTCTTGTAATAATTGATAATAAGGTTTTTTTTGGCTTTGTAGCTTGATATAATTTTAGTTAATTGTTGTTTATTTAAAGGATTTTTGTACGTTGTGGAATTATAAAATGGAATTGAACTGAAATGTTAAAAAAATTAATAAACAACGCTACAACCTACTCTAGCAAAGCATAGGGCTCAAATCTTTCAAATCTTTAAAAAAGGTGGGTGTAAAATTATCTTGCATTTTTCTTTGAATTGAATGGCTTGAAAGGAACTTCGGGTACTTCGCTGTGAATCTATCGTGGACATTTTTTGATATCTTGATTATTTTCAAAATGGTGGGGTTGAGAAAATTAAAATCATCATAAACCCTAAATCAATAGAGGAAAAATGATACAATCTTCAAGAAAACCATAGTTTACGAAGGTCTACAATATGGTCTACAAGCAGAAATCTGTCGCTCTTCTGGTTTAGGATTTAGAAATTTGAGGACGTCACAGCCTCAAATGTAATAAACGCCGCCATTTTCAAAGTAATGATATCAACAATTTTCCACGGCAGGTTTACAGGAAAGTACCCTTAGTTCCTTTCAAGCCATTTAATTCAAAGAAAAAATATTACAGAATTTTACACTCACCTTTTTAAAAAAGAGTCCTATGCTCTAGCAATATCTACCTGATTTTGGCATCGTTGGTAAACAAAGGATCTGCTGGTTTTGAAGCAACCGCTCTCTTGACTTCTTGTGCCATAAATCAGCAACCAGATATCATATTGACCCAACAAGGTTTCATACTCTAAGTTAAAGCTTATCCTATGCAATTGTATAAAGAACTAGACAACTGAAGTTACAGCTCCTCCCGGCAGCCGTACAAACGGTCACAATTTTTTGGGACTCCCTGTAGTAAACATATGGAGCAAAAGTCGGCCAAGGAAATCCTCGAAATTGCTATTTATATTAGAAGTTGGAAACTGAAATTGTGTTTTCATTGGTGTGACAAGGAGACCTTTTGATGTGTTTAATTAAATTTGTTTAGTTTCCTAGATTAGACCTAAACTGCGCATTGGGGTAATACGTATTATTGCGAAGATCCTGGGAAGACTGTACAAATATCTAATGAAGTAAAATGTACTCATCATTTGAGGAATCACTTAATTTTAGCCAGGTGCTTGCGTTAAGAGTAATTTGAGGCGAAAGAATCTGCTGAATGCGTTTTTAATTGGTTAATTGACTTTGCAACACTGTTTTCTAGTTAGTTGTTGTGAAGCAGCATAATATTCTTGGTCAACAGCTTTGCAATGGATTTTGTTAGTCTGTTTTCAAAAATTTTTGCCTACCAAATTATGGCTGTCAAATTAAATCACTGCCGTCACCACAGACATTAGCGCATGCGCAATGTGAAAAGTTTGATATTATATCTTACTGCTGCATAGCAAAAACAGCATTACATGCATGGTCAATTGACTTAATAAAAGGCAATATACCAACCAATTTGCCACGCAACTATAACTTTTTTGGAGTTTCATGATCTCAGAACTTTAACTTTAAAGGATTCTTACATGAAGCCATTGCCTGCACACAAGTTGCTATTGACCACCATACCAATAGTAAAAACTTTGACAACAATTTTTGTGAGTAAATCCAGTACGCAGCACTCTCTGACTATTGTTATTGCTGGTAAGTAGATTTCTTCGACTCACTGGGACTCTGGTTTAAAATTGCCCCTAAGACCCAGAAAGGAAAGTCCATTCAATATTCTGCTTCGTTGTAAAATTCAACAGATCTTTTTATGATGCAGGGTCAGACGGGGTAAAGTGAACTATTTTAAAGGTTTTTCAGAAATATCCCAAAGAGGTTTGTAGCTGAGCGCAAATTTTTTAACGTGATAGCGGCATTATGTCTTTGGGTCAGTTTATCCAGCAAAAATGTTTTCAAATCTTTCTCCATTGTCTTACAAAAGAGGTTTATTTAGCGGCCACTCTGCCTAGTTCGCTTTACCCCAGCCGGGTGTAAAGTGAACTACTTAGCAAATTGTTCAATAAAACGAACAGAATACCTAACCCCCTGTTATCGAATGAATATCTTGTCAATCAACTGAGTACTCAATTCAGGTTTGAGGCCGTCAATCCCGTTGGTGTAGAGAGTGCTCTGAAAAAATGAAGATTTCTTTGGCTTTGGATCGGACGGTATAGGTAGCCATTTCATCAAAATCAAATTTCCAGTCATCTCTAGCCCTCTGTGTAGGATTTATAATCTTTCCAATTAGAGTGGGGGTGTTCCCGGGCAGTTGGAAAGAAGCACGTGTAGCTCCTATCTAGACTCATTTCATAAATCTCAGTATTGCTCATTGAATAGGATAGATTAAAAATATTGAAAGAATACAAGGAATCATGTCGCAAGTCTAGCTCCTATCTTCAAAAGTAGCATGGCTGATGATCGTTCGAACTATAGGCCAATATATGTCTTACCTGTTGTTTCTAGGTTGTTTGATAAACTCATATATCATCAAGTCTACAAGTACCTCGATTCTAACAAACACTTGTACTCAGATCAGTTTGGTTTTCGGCATTTACATCGGTTGTTTCCTGTTTGCTCAAATGTACCAATGATTGGTACTTTAATATAGACCAGGGAAAATGTACCGCGATGATCTTCATTGATTTAAAGAAAGCATTTGACACAGTAGACCACCAAATTTCCTTGATAAAATGCACCATTACGGGATTGATGGTCTCGAACATCAATGGCTCAGCTCTTATCTCCACCATCGCAGGCAGTTCTGTAGAGTCAAACGTGTCACATCCGATACAGCGGAAATTAATATAGGAGTACCACAAGGATCTTGCCTTGGACCTCTCCTATTCTTGCTTTATATAAATGATCTTCCTTTTGGATTAAGAAAGGCATAAGTGACTATGTACGCTGACGATACAGCGATATCCTTCTCTTCCGATAAAATTGAAGAGATTTATGCTGTTGTCAATGCAGAACTTGCCTGCCTTGAGAAATGTTTGCAGGGTAATAAGCTTTCCTTGAATATCGTCAAAACACAAGCCATGGTAAATGGTTCGGCCCAAAAGCTGGGGCAGATTAAAAAAACCTCAGAAATCACCCATTGCTTTCAAGTTAATGGGAATGAAATCGATCTTGTTCATGAAACCTAAATATCTTGGTGTCATGATTGACGAAAATTTGAAATGGGGAAGCCAGGCAACTTTCCTTCAAAAGGAAATCTAACGAGCCCTTGGGCTTTTGAAATACCCCAAGCAATTTGTCCAAGAAGATACATTAACCCTATTAATACCGGGGGTTTTGGCCCCTTGTAGTGTGAAAAAGTAGATATGAGGGTGAGACTTGGTACAATGGTGCACAGTAACAAAATATACACAATAGGGCACTTTTTTTATTCTTCATTACATCCATGACGTCACTATGATGTCATAATGGTGGAAAAATGCGATATTTTCTAACTATTGTCAAAATTAGCAATATCTAAGGTTTTATCTAATAATTCCTTTCATGATGGCTCTAGAATGTATCAAAAATCATCAAGGAGCAAAAATCAGCAATATAATATCTATTTAAACTCATTGTTTATTTCATTTATTCATTATTTAGTTACACCGGTTTTTCATTCTTTCATTAAAAGCCCTAATTACTGATGCAAATACACTAAAATGCCTTAAAATCATTTAAAACGATCCAGAGAACCATATTTGACCAAAACAAATTTATTTAGTATATCTGATATTAATTATATGACGTCATAAACTTTGATGACATCCAACCTCGTCCCCAGGGCTTTTTGTCAAAGGCCCTGGGGACGAGGTTGGATGACATCATTAATTTTTAAATAGCTGACGTCATCTAAAATGAATAAAATTATACATCATTTGAAAGCTCTCATTGAGAGCTATCGAATGGTGGTATTCTTGATGATCTCTGATTTTCGTGGCAAAAACTAGACTCACTTGTTTAGTTTACCACCCGACTACATGTCGAAAAGACGTTGGTCACGTGATCAGTGTCTACCATTTTGAAAAAACATTTTAATTTTTAATTAGCCTATTAAATTTTAGAAAAAGTCACCAAACCTCGGCTCTTCATCTTTCGAAGTGACGACACTCCCGGAAGGGGGGGGGGGTAAATAACATGTTGATGGTACGGGTATGTGCCGCCCATATAAGTGGGTTTTTGGGTCCAAAATTCTCTAAACAAGGGTCATTTTTCGGCAGATTTTCCATAAACATGGGTCGATTTGGCTGAAATCACCAAAAAATGGCTAAAAATGGGGGGTTTTNGACGACACTCCCGGAAGGGGGGGGGGGTAAATAACATGTTGATGGTACGGGTATGTGCCGCCCATATAAGTGGGTTTTTGGGTCCAAAATTCTCTAAACAAGGGTCATTTTTCGGCAGATTTTCCATAAACATGGGTCGATTTGGCTGAAATCACCAAAAAATGGCTAAAAATGGGTGGTTTTCCACCAAAATTCACCATAAAAGTGGGTGGCTTTCTGAAAACCGGGCGGAAGACCCCCGTCCATCCACAAGTCATGTACCCCCCCGGGACGACACTACATCAGATAATATTTGCCGCGGGCGCTTTTTGCCACCCCCGGTAGTAATAGGGTTAAGGAACATGTATTTAAATATCTTTGAGCTCCACCTGAACTATTGTTGCTCTGTGTGGGGATGATGCTGTAGCGGTACTAAATTGAGCACCTTGCAGAAATTGCAGAATACAGCTGCAAGAATTGTTGCGAGCAGCCCTTTTGATTCATCGGCTGCCAGGGACGGATGCAGAATTAGATTTTGGGGAGGGCCATTTGAACAAAAATAGGGGTCTGGGGGCAAAGCCCCCAGGAAAATCTTTCCTGACTACGCCCTTAAAACCCTCGGAAAAGATGGGCAATGCCCTTCCTGTTTTATTTTAGATCGTTTTGCTTGTCATTTCATACTTACTTTTCATGAAAAACAAACTTACATTTTATGTGCACATCTAAAGGGCTTGAGAAAATGAGGGACCATAATTCATCTAATTGGGAAAACGACGGACCATAAAATAATTATCACAAGCATCAGCTAGAGAATGTTTATGGCTGAAGAAAGCTCCACCACTTTAGAAGTAAAAAATTTGCCACAAAAACGAGTTATACAGAGTGTCCCAATAAAATTGTTCCACATTTGATTAAAAATTGATAAAATAACGATAAAATGAACTTGCTCCTTGGATCATGTTTGTGCTACAGTTGAAACCAGATACCCCTAAAAATGACTTGATATGCAAAAAGCTCCAAAATCAAGGTAAAACAAGGTTATTCAGTATCATACCTCTTGTTAAATCTGACGAGAGACAGTCATTTTAAAACTTGGCGCAACAGAATTCCTCAAAGCTTTGATTTTAGAAAATGTTACGCTATCAACGATCCTTTCCAAATCCCATTTGGTTTGCGCTGAAATAAACTAGAAACGAAACAAAGAATTGCCCCATACTACTTTCATTATAAATGCTATCGAGTAGCCTCTAGCTACAGCTTTTGCAAAAACTTGAACTTCAAAAACTCATAACTCCGTGAATATTTAGCGGATTTGCAAGATTGTAGTGTCTAAAATTAATTTAAGGTTCTTAGGGACAGGGTTTGAGGCCCGTTCATTAAATGGTTATTTTTTAATCAAATGTAGAGCAATTTTTGGAACACCTTGTATGTCAAATCCAAAGGCGTTTGAAAGTTATTGGAAATTATGTCCCGATTATGAACTTCCGATAATCGAGAGAAAATCTGACTAAGGTTGTCGGGTGCAAATCCATTAAGGATTTACATTTTCTTTTTCCTTTCTATTAAAGTTTTTGACAAATATATTGTAAATTTTATAGATTGTAATCTTTATTTTCATTTGCAGTGTAAATTGTAAAACAGTTATTTAAACTGAAGTGTAACCCTGGGTAGAGATATTTAAAATGAAAAAAAAACATGTAAATATGGTAGAACCCGAAACCATGATTTATTTTATAATTCTAAGGTGTCTTTCGCATGCCAATACAAAAAGTACCAACAAGTTCCACATGGGAGAGATTTAAAAATTAAATGGTGGCCTATGTTGAGAAGGAGCTTTGCAAACTTAAATATTTACCAAATACTTCTTCTTAGTCAAACATTCAAGTCAAATTGCGAGATCTAAATACAAGTCGATAAAATATCATGGGAATATATTTGTCACAATATTATATTGCATATAAGTATCATATCACCACAAAGGTAAACACTTTTTTCCAGGTAGTATACTTTACCCCGAATCTCCCCCAGAAATAAAACCAAAAATGTTTATAGATTTCTGACAATTACCAATATTCTAACAAATCTGTGATGAACATCTATCTTCTCCGTGTCGATAGATATCATTCTCTCATCATATTCCAATAAAATTCTTGGATCATTAACTGCATTTCAAATGGGGGTAAAACTCTTGCAAGCAATTTTTTGGAGGTTTTTCAGGCAGCTTGTATTGGAATACTTTCTGTATCGTCAGAATAAAACCCGATCTTGCAAAATCATGATTTTTGTAAAGCTGAAATATGAAGAAATTGAGAATCTTCGTCTTACTTCATATTCATGAGCAAAAAAATAAAAAATCCTAGGTAGTTCATTTTACACCGGTCGAAGCAAAATCTCGACTGAACTTTTTATCGTTCTAAATATCATGTTAGCCGACTAGAAAGTCTTTCTTGGTAATTAATATTCTGGAAAAAGTAAACACAGCTTCATATGCTACAATTAACCTCAGCTTCATATGCTACAATTAACCTTTGCATAACTCCTCTTTCGGCTTTTATGACTTTTTCTGCTAACAATTTGGATCTCACCTTGACTTTGTACAAGTCAATAAATGTCGAGGCATTGTTCTTCTTCAGTCGATGGAGTAGCTGATTTGGGGTTTTCCATCAGGACCATTTGAGATCAATCTTTCTAATAAAAAGGCATCAAGTTGTGTTTTCTCCTGTAGAAGTGAAGATTGAATTTTCTCAGTTGACATATCCCTCGTCGCAACGTTTTTTAGAACTGTTGCATTAAACTCTGTTGCAAAGACATCAAATCTCTTGAGTGTCAATACAAGTGCATTTTCATCCTTCTCGTCTCTTTTTTGACGACCAGTGCTCAGTTCATTGTGTGTGGCTTTTGCTACGTCAAGATCGAACATGGTGTATGTCTTTGATGCAATCTCTGACCTCCAGTGGAAGGAAAGTGCCCAAAGTTGCAGTGCAGATACTTCATTTGTGATGCAACTACTCCACCAGCTTCTTCTCCAGCTCCAACAATCCATTCTTGGGCATGATCTGCATCAACATGGTTAAATTTCTGATTGGAACGTTTCACAACAAATCACCCTGTGAGAATTTTGAATGAACTTCTTCAGGAAGTTGCATCATATCGGCAATGAAAACAGGTACTGACTTTGCATAATAAAGGTGATCATATCTCATAAAATAGCGCAGCATCTGCACAATAGTTTCTAGATATGGCTCCCACAAACCATTCCGAAGAGAACGGGTGAATAGTAGCCGTGTTGATATCATTTCTAAATATTGCCACCAAAATGAAAAATTGACATCCTTCTCGATTCTTTTTGAGAAAACTCCAGAAACAGTGAGGTGACTTGATGTTTTGTTCTGACAGACTTGAATGAGCTACTTTAGATGAACAATTAAAATTGGAAGAATTGTGGATTTTTGCTGACATTCGAAATTTCTCAAACATGTATTTATATCTTAAATTTATTTGGGTCATGACGTCATCGTTGAAAAGTCTGCCATCTTGATTTTATGCAAATTAGAGGAAAAATTTTGGAATTTTCTCAGTTTCAACGCACCCAGAGTGCTAAATTACCCCGAATAAGACACGTTAAACTCTTTTATAACAAGAGCCAACAAGAATAAACAGAAATCTAAGTTCCAAAATTCGCCATCTTTAAATTATGCAAATTAGGTGCGAAAAACGCAAAATTTGGTTTGGCAACAGCGATTTTCGAATTCAGAAGGTCAAAATTAGTCAGAAAGCACTGGTCGCCACAAATGAGCACGATTTGCTTCTTGCACTGATTTCTCAGCCAAAATGCCTAGTCTATTATGCGAATAGCTCGATTTCGTCAAAATTTGCATTGTTTTTGGTTGCCTAGCAACCAGTCACGTGATTACAAACTAATTCATGCTATTTTTGGATTCTCCTTTGTTAAATTATGATACAGTGCAAGTGTCATTATCATAGCTGTTATAATTGCGGAGATAATTAGGGGGGAGGGGCGAAAAACGCCCCCCGGTAGAAAACCGATAAAAATTTACCCTGTTAAAATAGGGTTAAAGGACAAGCGTCACGTGCTATTGGTGAACCTGAAAACAAAGACAATTGTTATTCTCGTGTTTTTTTCATTATAACAGAAATGCAGCCTCGTTCTAAAATCTATTTATAAGCGCAGCTTTGTTTTGTTTTCTGTTTTGTTTTCTTTCAACCAATCTATTTATAAGCGGGGATGGCTCAATGGTAGCGCGCGTGACTACCAACCTGAGGGTTGGTGGTTCGAGTCCCCGCCCTGCCGAACCTGCTACGTAGAGTTAGGAGAGTCGCCAACTCTCTGTAATTCGAGGCTAAAGGAATCGCGAGGTGTGGTCACATCGAGAGGAAGGGCCAGGACACTGCTTCGATAAGCTTAGCTTCTCAGTGTCCTAAAAACTACCTTCGGATGCTAGGTAGCAATATAGAAAAACAAAAATTATATGTGTGACTCATGTCCTTTAGTCCTTTAAGGCTCTCTGCTTGCATGCAGTAAAGTATAAAGTGCGATGCTGCAACACTACATCAACATAATACTCCAAAGGTTCAATGGCATCAGGTTATTCAAGACTCTTTGATAAAACACTTAAATTAATGCTGCAAGATTTGATCTGTGTTGGTGCATATAACTTTCTAACTTAACCCATAAAATGTTGTTGAAGGCTCTCTGCTTGCAGTACAGTATGAAGTTTAATGTTGCAACACTCCAAAAACTCCAAAGGCTCAGTGTTGTCAGGTTATTATCGAGGCTACTCTGTGATTTCGATAGAACTGGAAGTTTCGTACTGCAAGACTGCGTAAGGATATATCACTTCACTCTTGAAATGCATTTTTGAAGGCATTCTGTACGACGGAGGAGTGGGGGGGGGGGGTTCTTCCATAGTAAAGGTACCTGGGGATGTGCCACTCCAAGGGTATACTTTTCTGATTTCTAGTCTAGTCACTAGTCAAGCGTATACTTCTTGGACATTTTGGTCCAGGTATGGACATATTTTTTGTCAGTTTTGGTCTAGCGGAAGCCAAATTTTGATGATTTGTATCTATAAAACATCAAATTATAGCGATTTCTGCACTGAAAACGCCAAATTTTAGCACTTTCGGCTTGAAGATCTCAAACATGAAGGAGGGACAGGTGGGATTTATGCATTTATATACTTCTAACATTAGTTTTTGCAAATGTTTGATGTGGAGAGTTTGCTAGCCCGACCTTCTTAGGATTTCTTCAAACGTTACATCATAATCCATATATAGCTCTCAGTGTACGTTTATGCAAACTGTTGTTTAAAGTCTTCCCACAAAACATCCAAATTAACGGGCAGTAGTTGAAGTTTAAGAGGATAAATTGAATGCATGGTAGAATTTTGTTTAAATATCCAGCTGCGTCTATCAGAGCTGAGATTTCTTGGAATAAAACAAGAAGCATTGAATGTCAATTAAAATAAAATTTTGAAAGTATTTGCATTTTATTGTCGTTTTGCCAGCTATGTATTTTGAGATTTTGCTCAATTTAGACCCACATTACCCCACCCTTACCTCGGAGGTCTACGTGGCGAACGCAAAATCATTAATGAATAAATGGAAAAATAGTGGCCCAATTACTGAGCCCTGAGGATCATCAGACGTTGTGTTCATTTCCAGTGACTAAAAGTACTGTTTATCCTAACCCTTTGAATTATAAAGAAGACAACACGCTTGATGTTATTTTAAGTTCATTTTCCATTGCACTTTCTTAAATTGACGTAGGGAGTCCATCTATTCATAGTTATTCAAGGTTTTCTGATTGCGATAGAACATGAAATCTCATTCCACGAGATTGATTCGGTGTAGGTGCATATAAATTTGTAACTTTGCCCTTAAAGGGGCTGTGTGGAGTGTGATTGAGGCCAAAAGTGCAATTCGAAACTTTTAAAGCTAAGTTGATAGACTGAGACACAACTCAAACAAGAAGCCTCGATTTGCAGTGATAATTTACTTGCATTATTTTATTCTATACCTGGATAAGCATTTTTGCGCTGTGCAGCGAATCATCCAATGCATTGCCTGTTTTTGATTACAAAGTCCACTTTATAATTTATGTAGTGGGTTTTATGTGAAGACAGTGCAAAACTACATCTATATAAAACTTTGAAGGTAAGCGATTGTAAAGTATTTAAAGCTCTCCTCCATGTGAAGAAATATGAGAAATTTTCTGCTGTAATATTGCATATGCATAAAACTGCGAAACTCCATCGTTGTCACCCTCCATGTTAGGGTGTTTCAGGTCCTCTACATACCAGAAGCGCAGTTGCTGCCCAGGATGTATTTCAAGGACGTCATTGAATATCAAATATTTAGAATTACTGAGTTTTCCGTCATGGGAGTAGCCATTACTCTTGGGTAGAAGTACTTGATTTTGGTTGTCAGTCACGAGAATCGCAATGATGTCAGTATTTGGTGGAACTAAGCAACCAATCGTTGTCTTGTGCGGCATCGAACAACTGAGGAAGCCAGAATGGTGTATCAGCTTTATCTGATATTTTCCATGAGGGACATCCACTGTTACAGAAGCATATCGATCATTCCTTGCTCCTACTTCAATCAATCCATCGTCTCTCTTCTGAAGTATCATGGTTTCTATGGGTAAAAAAAGTTGCTAGTTGCAAATCGAGGCCTTTTCTACCCAGTGAATCAAATTAATATATTAAGGTAACTCTGCTTTCCGCTCTGATGAGCACGGAAAGCTGGTTTTCAGAAATCCTCCCCTCCAGAAATTTATCATTTATTCCGGAACCAATCGGTCTATAGAAATTCTGTAAAATGTATAGTATTACCCATATTCTTGGCAATCGAAAGATATATTAAACGAAATTGCTTGTATTCGCAGCTTTGGAGAAAGCTCATTTCAACATATTTTATACGTTTCAGAAGAACTTCATTATCCACTCCGCTAATCTAAAGATTTTAATCAAACTTTTTTACCACTGACACTATATGTTCACCGAAAGATAATGCAAATTTGAATGCAAAAGCTTAGCTAGATTTTCCGCAATAAGGTTTTAAAATTTGGTAGCCTACTCAACAACAAACACTAGACAAACTTGTCAGTCGATTATCGATAGGCAAATGCGAAAGAATCGCCGAAGCGCTTGCAAGCTTGTGTGGAACAAATCAGTATTCTTTCCAATCTCGTCCCCAGAGCGAGTTCGTTGCTCTACCTCTACTCTGGGATACAAGTGGCCGTTCTGCAATTTGATTGGCTATTCGAAAACAATAGATAACACAAATTATTTCTCGAAATCTTACTAATTATTCTAATAACAACAATAAAATCTAGTCACTAAGCAACAACCACTACAATGTTGCTTTGTTGTTTGGAATCGAGGTCACATAATGAGCGTTACCCTGCCAACTGCAAATCCATAATGGCTGCTAATCTGTCCATTTTCTGGACAGATTTGTGCAATGTGTACCAGGGTGTTCACTCGGCTTCGTGACTAGCGTATGACGTAAGAACACCCTGGGAACGAGGTTGTATTCTTTCGAGATTGAGAAAGCAAGTCTTATCTTTTTTTTGCAAATCTGTTTTGCTTGCACGAGCTTGATGAACAGTAGACTTAACGGAATGGCGGATCCGGGAACTATGGAAAAGGGATCGGTCGGAAGGACTTCATGAAATAGACTTGGGGCAAGTCTAGATGAACAGGGGATTGATTCTATTTGAAGTATGAAGCGTAACTACTTGGACACCGGATAATCCCACGATTTCAAGACCTTTTTGGAAAGGCCCTGCCTTGCCGCTTTGGAATCAAGTTTTATTCTTGTTATTACATTATCTTGCATTTGATTACAATGGATGAAATTTTTTTAGCATTTTCATTCATATGCTGTTGAAAATGACGAGAATTTTCTTTTTTATTCTTCGCCTTGGGACTCAAGCATGATATTCTATAGCTCGTGCAAGTGAAACAGATTTGCAAGAAAAAAGATAAATTTGCTTTCTCAATCTCGAAAGAATGCGGACTTGTTTAACACGTGCTTGCAAGCGCTTCACCGATTCTTTCGCATTTGCCTATAAATAATCGACTGACAAGGCTACCAAACGTTAACATTTTATTGCGGAAAATCTAACCAGGATTTTGCCTTCAGATTTGGCATGTGTTCCATGAACATATAGTGTCAGTGGTAAAAAGTTTGATCAAAATCTTTAGATTAGAGGAGTGGATAATGAAGTTCTTCTGAAACCTACACAATTTTTTAAAATGACCTGTCTCTAAAGCTGCGAAAGCAGACGATTGCGTTTAATGTATCATTCGATTGCCATGAATATGGGTAATACTATGCTTTTACAGAATTTTGATAGACCGCTTGGTTTCGGAGCAATTAATAAATTTTTGATAGGGAGGATTTTTGAAAACCGGCTTTCCGTGCTCATCAGAGCGGAAAGCAGAGTTACCTTAAATGGGGATCTGCTATCAAACTGTGAAAGTACCTGGATGGGGTGAATCCACTCAGAAATGAAAAATTATTTTATTATTGAGAATTATTTGCATGCACCGGCATGCACTGGGAATTTCAGTTCGACAAGTCTATTTGAAGTATGAATGCGAAAAGCATTCTTTACTGTCTCGTACTGATATAATCGATCCCTTGCTTTTTGAAGACTCTCGACGTGTTTTGGATCTGCCTGTTTTCAATAAATCTTGATTTTCGCCAGTAGGCAATGTCGATAAAAATAGCAAAAAATAATAACAATATAGCCAAGTCATTTAGCTACCGAACAACATTTAAATAAATGATTTTTGTCGATTACTTTATTATGTTTAACAAGTTTTGTCGGTGCACTTTTTTAAAGGTAACCCGGCATAAAGTGACTGTTAAAAATCCACTCATATCTGAGTAATCTTACAACTAGTAATGCTAGTGTTCCATTGTGAAATATAATCTTTAAAGGAACGCTTTTATTTTGGAAAAAAACGAAGAATCTAAGTGATATGGCCTATCAACAAACTACAACATCACCATTTTAACAGAACTTCCATGATGGAGCCCCTTTAAACAATGTGTAATTTACTGAGATACGGCAAGCGGATGAGATAGAATTGGTTTTTAAGAGAGGAGTATTCATTTGTTGTCCCTTAATGAACTTAAGATTTATGATAAATATTCTAGTGACGTTCTTAAAATTGATGATTACAGATTTGACCAGGATGATCGCAGTGCAATGGTGATTAGGGGTAGTTTGGTTCTATATTAGCGCTGCTATTGTTGCAGATGTTCACAATGGCCTTCCTTACTTCGCCCTTGGGATTCGCTACACTGAGGAAGATAAGGCTCAAATCCTTACTGGTTGCCAGAGCACGCGGAAATCATGCAATTTCATGCTAATCAGCCAATGACATCGCTGCTTTCTAGTCCCTTGATACAAAATATTCTGTTCGAGGGGAATTTTCTTGTACCCTCACAAAAAGTGAAACGGATGTTAAATTACTGCAGTTAATCTCAATTTTGTTTGATAAATCAGTTGTAGAGATGTCCGTCCAGAGTTGTTTACATGTATAGAAACATATCTTATTTGGAGCCGGAGCTGCATTCATTTTCCGGTCGAAGAATATTGACCTTCGTTGAAATATCGATAGAAATCGCTACAAATGACAGTGGCGGCTGGTGATGAAAATATTTGGTGGGGCAACTGTGGGAAAGTGAAGGGGTCTGGGGAAAATTTTTAGTGACCACGCCCTTCAAACGCTCGGAAAACACAGGCAACGCCCTTTTTCATATATTTTCCAGAAAGTTTGAGTAGAACTTTTGGCAGACCTAGTTTTTCTTCTGCAAGTGCCCACCTATGGCAGAACGCCTTGGAAGATATTTTCTTGCCTTGATTGAGTTAAACAATTGCTCTCAAATTTCTGTAAAAAAGTTTTTTATTTCTCTCTAAAGAACATTGTAAAACACAACAAAATAGACAACACACAGATAGAAGTAAAAATTTTCAGAGGTCATTTTTATCACTTAAAGAGAGATTTTGCTCTCCTGTCTTGAAATTTTGCTCTCCTGAAATTGTGCTCTTCTCGCTGAGACTCGCCAAACAGAAGGCAAGGAAAACAACAAACCTTCCCAGACTCGCCACAACCTGTAACCCACTCGTACCTAGAATACCAGCTCCTCGTAAATCTACGCGATGATGACTTCGTCAGCAAATCTGGTCGATCTGGCCCCAAAGGCTTTATTTCTAATTTCCCTTCCAGACTTCTTTTGGAGAATGGCTGATTTTGAAGAGTTTTGACAGAATTCATATCACATGTTCGTTCGTTCTTTTCACAACAGGCCTAAATGTTTGAAGCACCTGTTGCTGTTGTTGAGCTGGGAGGGCGAAATAAGTTTTGCCCATATTTTACGATAATTGACCAATCAGCTAACTTCATGCATGACCAAAAGACTGTAGTGCGCATGACAATAAGAACCTGAGAGGGGCAGAAAATTATTTGCCCAGAAACCAGAAACGTGCCGGAAACAGACAGGAGGAGAAATCGCAGCGTGCTCGATAGCCTCAAAGAGAGGCCGATTATATCAATAGTATAAACGACGCCCACACCTTTGATGGGGCTCATTCAAGAATTTCAAATACAATCCCTAAATTAGATAATGATTAATTTAAATCATATGAAAAATTATTTATTGATTTTCTGACGAAATTTGTTGACCTTTCCTTGAAATTTGCAGGTGGGGCACTGCCCCTAGTGCCCCCTAACACCAGCCGCCACTGACAAATGAGATATAAAGATGACGATTTCAGCGATTATACATAATTCCATGAGCAACAACCTAAACACATTCGCTTCTATTAGATCTCAAAATTGCAGACAATTTTCAGTGACTTCTGGCAGTGATATCATCTGGGCCTAAGCTTCTCCTCGTATAAAACTCATCCCATTGCCCCGAAAAGTTTCGATAAAATTTTTAAGCTGGATGATTCACTCTAACCAATGACTCGGGCATCAGTTTGACTTCGTTTGTCGTCTTCACTTCTGCAATTTTTTATAAGAAACAACCAGTCTTTGCTACATTGTAAACTGTTTCGTCGGTCCATATTTTTCTGTGTACACACTCTCCGCTTCAGACAACAGTAAACTTTGTATCACAAAAAGTATTGCATCACAGAGCATTTCTAATATGATAAAACGATTCGATTCGCTTGAAGCACTCATGAATAGTTTTCATACATCTGATTTAAACAAAAAGAGCAAACCCGTGCATCTTTAGCGCACCCGAAAATAACTGTTTGCTCTTTTTTGTTTATTTGCAATTCAAGAGTGCTTCAAGCGAATCGAATCGTTTTATCATATTAGAAATGCTCTGTGATGCAATACTTTTGTGATACAAAGTTTACTGTTGTCTGAAGCGGAGAGTGTGTACACAGGAAAATATGGACCGACGAAATAGTTTACAATTTAGCAAAGACTGGTTGTTTCTTATAAAAAATTGCAGAAGTGCAGACGACAAACGAAGTCAAACTGATGCCCGAGTCATTGGTTAGAGTGAATCATCCAGCTTAAGAATTTTATCGAAACTTTTCGGGGCAATGGGATGGGTTTAATACGAGGAGAAGCTTAGGTCCAGATGATATCACTGCCAGAAGTCACTGAAAATTGTCTGCGATTTTGAGATCTAATAGAAGCGAATGTGTTTAGGTTGTTGCTCATGGAATTATGTATAATCGCTAAAATCCTCATCTTTCTATCTCATTTGTAGCGATTTCCATCGATATTTCAACGAAGGTCAATATTCTTCGACCGGAAAATGGATGCAGCTCCAGCTCCAAATAAGATATGTTTTTATACATGTAAACAACTCTGGACGGACATTTCTACAACTGATTTATCAAACAAAATTGCGATTAACTGCAGTAATTTAGCATCCATTTCATTTTTTTGGGGGGGGGGGGGTACTAGAAAATTCACCTCCTGTTAGATTCGCAGCCCCTGCGGAGGATAGTAGATAATTTTAGTATCGTGACCTTTGAACTATTTGTATTGACTCTCGTTTAGTTAATTGTTTTAAGTAGAGGGCAGATAGATCGATAGCTTGGAGACGAAAGATAAAATAATGGAAAGACCGATAGAGATGGATAGAGTTGAAAGTTTTGCGTAAGATAGAAGCGATAGAGATTGGATAGTGTTCGTGTTGTAGGTTTTAGTGGTCGGGGAAGTCGTTTTTGTAGGTTATTTGGACTTTTGGGTAGGTTTTAGGCTGTTTACGCTGTGTTTTGTTCTTGCTGGTTTGTGTTTATTNTGTTTTGTCAGGTCCATTGAAAGGCATTGCAGATGAGAGAGTACACATCAATCTGTGCTTGAGTGACAAGAATGAAATTCAGCAAAGTTTAGATAAACTGTGGGATCTAGAAACTATAGGAATTAGGGAAGGAGATGCAGTTCATGAAAGGTTGATAGATGAAATAGAATTCAATGGAGAGAGATACAGCGTACGCTTACCATTTAAAGAAGGATTTGACAGCCCAGATCGAAATGAACACAACGCAATGAACCGATTGAAATCTCTGGTGCGGAGATTACAGAAACAACCAGAGGTAATGGAAGAATATGATAGAATCATCAAGAATCAAGAGAAGGAAGGAATTATCGAGAGAGTGAGGGATGAAGACATCGTAGAAGGAGAAGGAAAAGTGCATGTTTTACCTCACCAGGCTGTTGTCAGAAAAGATGCAGAGACTACAAAAGTACGGGTTGTATTTGACGCTTCATCGAAAGAAAGGAAAGATGGATTATCATTAAATGACACATTACACGTTGGACCACCACTGATGCCGTTATTGTTTGACATCCTATTGAGGCTAAGATGCTACAAAGTTGCACTTATTGGTGACATAAAACAAGCATTCTTAAGCATTGAAGTTGATGAAAAAGATAGAGATGTTCTCAGATTCTTTTGGATTGACAGTATTGATGACAAACAAGTTGAGAAGCCAATTGTCTTCAGAGCATGCAGAGTGATTTTTGGAGCAGGGCCAAGTCCTTTCATTTTAAACGGAGTACTTCGTCATCACATCGAGAAGTATGCAGAAAGCGACCCAGAATTTGCAGAGAAAATGAAGAAAGGCTTCTATGTCGATGACTTAGCGACTGGAAGTGATGATGTAGAAAGTGCCTTTGAGCTATATGAGAAAGCAATGTTGAGAATGAAAGATGGAGGATTCCTCATGCGAAAGTGGAAGAGTAACAGTAAAGATCTCATCGAGAAAATTGAAGAACATCAGCAAGAAATGAAAGACAGTAAAGATGGACCAGACAAAGAAACAGAAGTCCAAGAGAAGACATCAGGAAACAAAAACACAGATAATTCCATAAGTGAAGGAGAAAAGGTTTTGGGATTAAAATGGGACAGACAGAATGATGTTTTTGTGTTCAATTTGAGTGATCTAGCAGAGCGACATGGAAATGATATAACTGTTACAAAGAGAAGCATTCTGAAAGTCATGGCAAGTTTTTATGATCCGTTAGGAGTTGTGAGTCCAGTGATGGCAAAGGCAAAGATTCTGTTTCAAGACATATGCAAAGAAAAGATAGAATGGGATGAGGAATTACCAGAGAGATACAGGTTGAGATGGATTCAGTGGCTGAAAGAGTTAAAAGATACAGGAGATATTGTTGTAAAGCGATGTATTGTTGGAAACATAAATGAAGAAATCAAAGAATGTCATCTTCATGGATTCAGCGACTCTAGTGAAAAGGCATACTGCTGTGCAATATATCTACATGTAGTCACAGAGACAGATCACAAAGTTCAATTGCTCACCTCAAAGACAAGAGTTACACCATTAAAAGAGATGAGTATCCCAAGGTTAGAACTGACAGCAGCAAAGATATTAGCACAGATGGTTGAAACAGTTAAAGAAGCACTAAAAGGCCAAATTGCTTTGACAAGTATAAACCTTTGGACTGACAGTATGACCACACTTTGGTGGATTCGTAACAAGAAGGAATGGAAACAATATGTCAGGAATAGAGTAAACGAAATCTTGCAGAAAACAGAGATGGCAAACTGGAGACATTGTCCAGGAATTCAAAATCCTGCAGACATTGGTTCAAGAGGGATGAAATCAACAGAGCTTAAAGAGAAAGATATATGGTGGAATGGGCCAGAGTGGATATCTGACAGAAATAAATGGCCCAAGTCAGAGGAAGTAGAGGAGACAGAAGAAAGTGCAGAAGAGCAAAAGAAAGAGAATGTTACAGCCTTAGTCACTATCGATGAAGGGAAAGAACAACCAAATTTGTTAAAAGTTGTTGACTTGAAAAGATTCAGTTCAATTGAGAAAGCAAGAAGAGTGACAGGTTATGTGTTAAGGTTTGTGGCAAATTGTAGATCAAGGAACAAAGATCAAAGAATCGCAGAGAGAAGGTTATCAGTGCAAGAGTTGAAAGATGCAGAGAAAATGTTGGTGAAAGAGGCACAGAAACAAATACCACGTGATAAAAAGTTCAAGCAGTTAGAGAACAATCTTGGATTAGAGACAGATGATGAAGGAATCTTAAGATGTACAGGAAGAATGATGAATTCAGATCTGGATGAAAGTGCAAAGAAACCAATCTTGTTACCAGCCTATCATGCATTAACAGATTTGTTGATTCACAGAGCACACAAGACCACATATCACTGGGGTGTGAGAGCAACTTTAGCGGAAATTAGAAGCAAATACTGGATACCTCAAGCCAGAAAACAAATCAAGAGGATTATCAGAGAATGTGTGACATGTCGGAGATATGATGGAAAGTCTTACACAGCTCCAGCAACAGCACCACTTCCAGATTTCAGAGTTAAGCAAGCGAGACCGTTTAATTCAGTTGGTGTTGACTTTGCAGGACCTTTATTTGTCAAGAATGGAAAAAAGATCGCAAAGGTGTATATTTGCTTATTTACTTGTTCAGTGACTCGTGCGATTCACCTTGAAATGGTGGAAAGTCTAAATACGTCAACATTTATTCATTGTTTGAGAAGGTTTACTGGTAGGCGTGGAGTGCCTAGCTTAATTGTCAGTGATAATGCTCAGACTTTTAAGGCTGCGGCAAGGTTCTTGAGGAAGTTGATGAAAAATGATGAAGTTAGGAAGTATTTGGAGGATAGTAACATTGAGTGGAGGTTTAATTTGTCGCGCGCTTCTTGGTGGGGCGGCTTCTTCGAGCGGATGATTGGATGCGTGAAACGGACACTTAAGAAGGTATTGGGAAATTCGAAGTTGTCAAGTACTGAGTTGAATACTACCTTGATTGAGGTTGAAGGTACGTTGAATAATCGACCTTTGACTTTTGCATATGATGAGTTGGGTGAAGAAATGCTTACACCAGCTCATTTGTTGTTTGGATATCGCTTCGAAGCTATTCCAGATGATGTGAAAGATGATGAAGATGAAAGTACTTTGGAGAAGAGACATAGATATTTGGCTAATAAAAGAAGACATTTCTGGGGAAGATGGAAATCTGAATACTTGACTGATTTACGAGAATACCATCAGTTACAAGCGAAGAAGACCGGAAGATATGTTGCAGAAGGAGATGTTGTGATAGTGATGGATGAAAGCAAGCTACCAAGAGGGAGGTGGAGACTTGGACATGTTACAAAGCTGATCGAAGGAGCAGACAAGGTGGTGAGAGGAGCAACAGTTGATGTTATTGTCAGTGGCAAACGAAGAATTCAGATGAACAGACCGGTTCAGAAGTTGATTCCATTGGAGGTAAATCTACCAGTAGAGAACACTAGTGACAAACACGAGGTAAGACCTTTACGTAACTTACCTAGGAGAGCTGCTGCAATAGACGCTGATTGGAGAAGACAAGTGTTGGATCATCTAGACTGATCCAAGGGGGGAGTGTGTTAGATTCGCAACCCCTGCGGAGGATAGTAGATAATTTTAGTATCGTGACCTTTGAACTATTTGTATTGACTCTCGTTTAGTTAATTGTTTTAAGTAGAGGGCAGATAGATCGATAGCTTGGAGACGAAAGATAAAATAATGGAAAGACCGATAGAGATGGATAGAGTTGAAAGTTTTGCGTAAGATAGAAGCGATAGAGATTGGATAGTGTTCGTGTTTTAGGTTTTAGTGGTCGGGGAAGTCGTTTTTGTAGGTTATTTGGACTTTTGGGTAGGTTTTAGGCTGTTTACGCTGTGTTTTGTTCTTGCTGGTTTGTGTTTATTTTTAGATCGTTTGGGCCTAGGCTGGTGAAATCAAGGGTAAATTGTGCTTAAATAAAAGTAGCTGGCGGGGAACGAGAGTAGATAAGATAGACCCCAACACCTCCAACAGCCGATTTTGTATCAAGGGACTAGAAAGCAGCGATGTCATTGGCTGATTAGCGTGAAGTTGGATGATTTCCGCGTGCTCTGGCAACCGGTAAGGATTTGAGCTTTATCTTACATTGAGGTTAAAAGCAAGGACGCTTCGAGCACGGAGGCAGCAAGAGAAAACACCCCTTCTGACCTCAGCCAAAGGTGGCCACGGGCCGCAGAACGTGCCTTTTCAAATAAAATTCTTATCGTCGAGCCTTCAGAAAAATATTGATAGAACAAGTAAAATTCAATACTTAAGCATATAGACAAATTTTGATATTAAGTTAAATTCGAGGGTTGTATTGCTCCTCCAAAATTAGCCTTTACAGAAATACTACCGGTTGTAAAAAAAAAACAGATTTGATAAGGCGTGGCGATAAGAATTTAACTCGAATCAATCCGAAATATTTTTAAAGTAATCCTCGATAGTTAACTTGAACATAAATACCTTGATTGTTGATATTGGTGCATTGAGAGATGAAAATTAATATTGAAAGTAGAAATTTGCCTCAACCTCCAAGCCAGAGCTTTTGTGTTTTGGCCTAAACTGTTAACCCTATCTGGACCGGGGGGGCTAAATTAGCCCCCCTACAATGTTTGTCTGTGTAATTTTGTTTTGCTAATTTCTAGGCTCATTTTTGTGTGTGACTTTTCCTAACTATCTATTTAGCATCTCCTATCCAAATTTCATCAAGATATCTCATTTATTTTTGGAAATATAATAATTTTCTGAGAGAGTAGTTTTAATATCTTGTTTATTTTACGGTCAAACCCTTTATAACTTCACACTAAGATAACTCTTGACAGAAGCAAGATAACTGAAAGAAATTTTCAATTCAATCATGAATCATTAAGAGAATATGGGAAAAATTTAAATTTTTTGTTTTTGTAAGAACTGACGTCATTGATGACGTCATATATATAATGAATTTAGGTAATAAATATAGGTTTACAAAATTCATTATTTTTTCACAAAATTATGTTTTTATGAGATTTTGATATTTTATCTATCAATTACAGTTGAAATAAGCATAGTATTTCTCCCGAGGAAGATTTTACAGTCAAACCCGTAATAGTACTGTTTTTGGCCTAAAACAAAGAACAATGATGACGTCATCGAATATACAACAATTAGAGTAAAATAAGTTAGAAATTTGGGCTTGTCACATCAAATTACATAAGATCGCCAATTGTCTTTATTCTAGCCCTTTTCAATTCGAAGTTATGAGGGGGGCTAATTTAGCCCCCCCTGGCCTGAGGATGCTCAGAAAAGCCCGGTCCAGATAGGGTTAACGCGGTGTGATGTGGAATCGACTGAATCATAGCGAAATACGAGCAAGAAACTTCGTGCTTAGGAACATATTTTAATAGAGATCCTAAAATGAAGTTGTTAATCAGATTCACGAATTTAGTCCCGAAGAGTTATCTTTCTTCATTCTATAATCTGTTGACATTACATCTGTCTAATAAGAGTTATTCAACGGCGAAATAATTCCCTTGTGCGNAACGCGGTGTGATGTGGAATCGACTGAATCATAGCGAAATACGAGCAAGAAACTTCGTGCTTAGGAACACATTTTAATAGAGATCCTAAACTGAAGTTGTTAATCAGATTCACAAATTTAGTCCCGAAGAGTTATCTTTCTTCATTCTATAATCTGTTGACATTACATCTGTCTAATAAGAGTTATTCAACGGCGAAATAATTCCCTTGTGCGTGGATACATAAATTACATCTTGCAATCTTCATTGCTTGAAGGAAATGCATTTTATATTATCTCTCTCTGAATTAATACGAAAGAAGCAATCATATATACCCAAGGGAACAAATATCTATGGATAAGATCCTCAAACGTGCTTTTGGAATTATGGTCTTTTTTCTGTAAAGACGTTTTGATTAAAGAAAAATATTCCTAGGTGACAATATTTGTTAATATGGTGCCCAATTTCAGTTTCTAAATTTCTATTCAAATGTGTGCCTCAGCATGGGCTCTTTCTCAGAAGCACCACGCTATGTCTATGATTGAGGAGATTCCACAAGACACCGCGCTTGCAGGTTTGGCCAAAACCGAAAAGCTCTGGTTGTTGGGAGGTGGAGGCAAATTTGGACTTTTGATAGATTGGACCAGAGTTCTGGCTTTACAAACCATGAAGCTCCTGAGTATCTTACAAGTCTGTTCCGAAGGTTATCTGAAACCAGCGTTAGACAGCTTCGTAATACAAACACTGAACTTATGTTCCGTTCCCAAAAACTGCAAGTGGCCAAAAATGCTTCTCGTATAGAGGAGCAAATCTGTGGAAGGATCAAAATTCCCGAAATTAAAACAGCCAATACTTTTACCTAATTCAAAACTTCCTTGAAAAATGCCAGATCCTGAACATTCTCAAACTTTTCCTTTTACGTTGATGCATACTTATTATACTTGGATCTTATATCAGAATATTGTAAATTTTTAGTTTTTCTTTATTTAACAGGGCAGTTTGTAAAGCAATTGTGTATTTTAGTTCAATACTTACCCTGTATAAAATTATAAAATAAATAAATAAATAAAAAAGTTTTGGACACGGACGATAGGAGGTCGTCCTATAAGGAGACACTAACTGTAACGTTGGAGCCGTCCATGATGATTCTTGTTCTCTTTGTTCTAATTGTCCATCTTGCAAAAAGCGTATTGTAGAACTAGAAAGATACAGCGCTCGCTTTGCTCGCTCTACAACATTCTCAGCTCTTGCAGAGGGCTAACTTAAGAGTCAAATTGTCAAGTTTCATGTATAAGTAGAGATGATTTAACGAAAGATCCGCCTGTGGGTACTCGCATACTCAAGTGTGCGGGGGTGTCAAATTTTTCAGGATATCATTGTCGCATAAAACGCTTTCCATTCAGGATACTTTTCTCTGACGTTTTTCAGATGCTTCCCTATGCCTCTGATGCGCAAAGAAGAACGTTAAAAAATGGGAGAGGGCTGTAAGGAGGTGATTACATGGACTAATTGATTCGTTCGTTGCTCCCTTATGCCTCAGTGTGTTGTCCCGATACTAAATCTGACTTCAATCAAAAATATCACAAAAGCTACGAGGAGAAGCAAACTGAACCAATATATTTTCTGAAAGTATAGCTTATGACGAGTTCACTGCAAAAGGTTACGTTCTGCTTCTCCTCGGCTAATTGAAATGAAATTTTCCTTTTTTCCCACTATTGCATTGTTTTAAGGGGATGAAATGGGAGGACTATCTCTGTTTTACTAATAACAGTGGATTAATTCTTAAACGGCTATAAACTATTGGACTGCATACCTGGAAATGTCATTTAGTGGACAACAAAAATTGATCACCAATTGCAGCCCTTGTTGAGGGTGTTTTTAAATGGATCAAGAAATGGTCAATTTGAGCCAGACAAATTTTAAAATCAAATGAAACATTTAATGAGGCGTTTTCTAATAGTTCTGCTGTGTTATTCAGGCTACAGTAGCCTTTCCAACATGGAGCGTTTTTTTGCACTTGTCTGGTGATAGAAAAGAAAGCATTCTTGGTTCAAAATCAAAAATAAGAAATTTGGCCCCAGCCCCCTAAATGTAAAATTTTTTAAATTTTCTTGTTAAGACTTTTCATTGTCTTAATACGTTGAAAATGAGCCATCTACCAATACTGTAGCATTCAGTTTGCCTGAGATATGGACGAATGTCTGCAAAATCACCATGTTGGCCTACTGTGCTGTCATCTCTCAAACTAGGACTCGTAACTTTATATACACAAGATAGGCACTAAATCCTTACTGGCTAACGAAACAATAGGGCAAAACAAAAGAAAGCACAGGGTTGCCAAATTTTCAGTTGCTTTTTGGCGATTTTACCTACTCGCATGAAAATATAAATGTACGGATGGAAAATAAAGGTATTGCAAAAATTCTTTCACAGACTTGTTTCTAATACTTGGGTACATACTTTATCAAGGGCGCTACGAATTATCGCAAGATCTGGAGGAATGGCAACGTTTTGAATTCACACATAGTTTTCGTTTACTTAAGTGAATCTCTTAAACTCTTCTGGTACGCAAAAACCACCCACTTTGGCAATAAAAGATGCCAATTTTAGTTCATTATCTGAATCTGTTTTTGGTTTGAAGCTAACATAAATATATCCGGAGATATTGAAGAATCAATGCTGAGGGGTTTTGATGAACCCCCAGAAAAGTGCACTAAACGGCCTAACAAGAACAAGATGCCGGCTTTGCAAGCAAGAGGTGAATTCAACAGGTACTTACCATTTCTATCTTAGAAAAAGAGTAATACAAGCCGAAAACTTGCAGCACTAGTGCATAAACGTATTTCAACTGGTTTTGATAACAAAAATCTAATTTATGTTGCCGCAAACTACTGCCAGTTTCACCAACAAATCGTCCCCACTGCTTCAACATGTCAGCAAAAAGGCGCGAAAACTTCAATAATAACCTGCATGCCAACGTCGAATAACATTCGATTCCAATGAGCTGTAATATGAATCGACAGTCAATAACTAATATATGAAGCTGCCAAGTTCAAGAATAAGAAGAGCTGTACATCCAACGTTGCCAGAAAGATCGATGTCGTGATTCCCTCTCCGATAAACCTTGCACTCATTCCTGTATCGAACTGCTGCTATCGTTGCGAGTTTATAAGAGTGGAAACCCGTAATAACATGAGTCATAAGGTCGTATAAATTTATAAATCAAGTCCCTTGCTCTTAGGGCAAGAACTGACTATGGTTTTACAGTGTAGCAGGTACATGAAATAGAAATAAAATACTGGGTTTAATGTCTTACGAATAACAACAAACGGAAGAAATGTAC
>REGM01000098.1:953095-966043 GCA_004194415.1 Aurelia aurita
TTTTAAGAATTGCTGCTCTACCAAGGGGTCGTGTTTGGGTCCTGTAGGTTCAAAAGATACTCTCTAAAACCTGTTTTAAAACGAGCGATTGATTCTTGTTCTCGAATGTTGTCAGGGATATCATTCCAGTTTTTGACACCAGAGAAGTAGAAACTTCGCTTTGCATATTCTAACTTAACTTTGGGAATTTGCAGATCTCCATGATTTCTGGTTCTATACTCTGAGATCATGGATCTTTCAGTGAACTTATGGCGAAGATTTTCGGGACAGAGGTCATGCAAAATTTTATATGTCATGACTCCTTTGTCAAAGGAGAGCAAAGACTTTACATTGAGCCAATCACAATTCCAACCGTCCTTATACTTGGCATCCACTATTAGCTTCTTTGCCCTGGTCTGTAGTCGCTGCAGTTGGGACAGCTTGGTGTTGGAAAGAGTACTCCAAACAATGTCACCATAGCGAAGATGGCTTTCAAAGAGAGCTTTGTAGACTTGGTCAAGTTTCCTTTGCGGAAGGATATTTTTCAGCTTTCTCAAGGAGCTCAAGCCCCCTTTTAGCTTGTTTTTGATAGTTTTGTACTGCTCTTTCCAATTAAGGCTTTCGTCGATGTTGATCCCTAAATATTTTGTCTTGTCGACTCTTTTGATAACTTCATTATTGAGGACAAGGTCTGGCAAATCATCATCTACCCTATTCAGTTGTCGCCTATGGCCTATAACCATATATTCACTTTTGCTGGCATTCAAACTAAGTTTATTAGTCCTCATCCAATTCGATATATTTTCCAGCTCGTTTTTCAAATCTGTTAGAAGTTCTTTGAGGTTTTCTGACGCGATATTCACACATGTATCATCGGCATACATATTTGGGTTCATGCTTTCCAGACAGTTCTCAAAATCATTAATGTATAGTATGAAAAGCAAGGGTCCCAAACACGAGCCCTGCGGAATACCACACTTAATGCTGCTTTTGCTGGAATTAGACCCATCAAAATAACAAAACTGCTCCCTATTGGTCAGATAAGAAGTGAACCAGCTGTGGGAAGTACCCTCGGCACCATACTCTCGTAGCTTCGACAATAGGATTGTATGGTCTACAGTATCGAATGCCTTTTTCAGATCAAGGAATATACTCAAGTTTATTTTCCCCTCATCAGAGTTCTTGAACCATGGGTCTATGACATTCAATAGACATGTCAGTGTACTATGCAGTTTCTGAAATGCAAACTGGTTCAAACAAAGTTTGTTTTGCCCTTTTAGATATTCCATTAATTGGTCGTGTGCAATCTTTTCTAATATCCTCGACACAACTGATAACACTGAGATAGGCCGGTAATTGTTTACATCTGTTTTAGCGCCCGCCTTATAAATTGGTGTTACTCTGGCTAATTTCCAGGTCTGGGGGAAAATACCCTTTTCTAAAGATGCATTGTATATTAGTGTCAATGGTTTTGACACTAAGTTTACGGCATCTTTCAATATTTTCACGGGGATTCTATCAGCACCAGGAGATTTGGAGTTATTCAGGGCTCTTATAGCACGTTCTACATACTCTACGCTTACTGGCTGGAACTTAAATTTGGTACCGCTGGATTTGTTTCCAAGGTATTTAAGAGGGTCATCGGAAGGTTGACTTTTAATTTTCTCCGCTAATTTAGGTCCAACCGTTGTAAAATGTTTGTTGAAAGCTTCTGAAATTTGCGAAGATGATTTAAGTTCTGTGCCTTCAAAAAATGATGTTTTAGTAACAGTGTGATTTGAGTTCTTATGCAAAACCTTATTTATTATCAATAAGGTTATGGTAGTATTCCTGTACCCTTTTACGAAGTTCACAAGTGACTTGTTCCGCAATTTCTTATAGTCTGCCTCGCCCTCATGTCTGTATAGAATTTTTGAAGCTATTCATCGAGGATGCCTGTTTGGACTCAGCTGAGAGGCTATTCCATAATTTTGCTCCCCGAAAAGAAAAACATTTTTGCCCATTCGCAGATTTTTTCTTTGGTAACCTTACGTCAGTGTCAGTATTACGGAGGGTACCGGCGGAGCATTGCGAGTTTCTTGTGAAAAGTCCACACAAGTATTCTGGAGCTAGCTCATTGAGTGATTAGAAGACCATGGTTTCAGACTCATTGAGGTGAAGCAAGCATGGAGTCTTGTTGAATTGCCATGCAGGGAACGGCTTGGTGTGGCACATCATCTTGCAACTACACCAGAATTTAATGTTAGTGCAGCAAATTATAACTATAGATTTAGAAATCCTCAAATCACAATGAAAAGTTTTATCTTCGTACATTCATGTCGAGTCCTTTGACAATTTTATCCTTGTATTTATCCTTTTCAGTGTTTTCAAGATCGAACATTTTGACAAACTCGCTTACAGATCAAGAAACAGAAAACTAAAACGATTGCAAAACATTTCAGAATTTATTTCAGGATATTTGCTAAAGATTACGTCCTAAATCTTCAAAATCGGTCCAGTGTACGATTTATCGTGGCCTGTTAATAGCGGATAGTTTTTTTCGACGCACCCAGTACATGCCAGCAAAGGTTTTTGAGATGGGTTTAAAGCTATGGTTTAAAGAAGATGGCCGCAAAGCTCAGCTTATGAAAAAATTCTGTTGGGGCCCCGTCGGGGCCCCTTTTGGTCGGGGGCCCTTAGTTCTTGAACTAAGGTGCCCTAAACTGTGTTGCGCCACTGCTTCTGCCTCGTTTCGATATGGGCCTAGCCAGAAAAATACTGAGTTGAAAACTTCACAGAAAGTCAGTTAATGCTTGGCAAAAGCAACAAAAGAGCAGTCCACCAGGAAGGGGGGTGGCAGGGGGGGCTCGTGCCACCCAATACTTTTGAAAACAATTGTGCTATGTCACAAGTATAAATTACATATATTGTTCTCTATTGTTTTGAGAACAAAAGCCCCCCAATCAGCAGCTGCTTCCTACGGCCCTGCAAAAGAGTACCTACGTACAAAGTTTAACCTTGTCTTTAACTGTTTTCATGGTATTCTTCTCCGTATGACTTCGTTCTGTCACTCCAAGCTCCTCGAATATCTGCTTTGAGCTTCGAGTTACCGTTGGTCAACATCAATCAGTTTACTTTGTTTTTGAATTCCAATGGCGTTGATTGCGTTTTACGGGAGCCTCGTTTCGACGGGGACTAAAATAATCGTTCCCGCCAGCCGCTAGTCAAAAAAACAATCTGAAATATTATGAGTCAAAGTATGAGCGGTCTCGGTTTGGTGCAAGTCTCGTTTTGATAAGCGATTACTGGGACTCATCGCAATAAGCCTAATTTAACCCTATTTTAACCGGGTAAATTTTATGCAAATATCTCCGCAATTTATAACAGGTATGATAATGAGACTTCAATCTTGGCCAAAATGCATTGGACAAATCAGAAAATTGCACTACTTCGGCGTTTGATTACAGGCCCACCGCTCCCCCCGTTTCAATGTTGCTTGAATCAAACGCCATTCGACCTAGCCAACATTGAATTAGGGGGAGGGGGGATCATAAGGTTGTTTATGGTATTGGTGAGCTTACACGTTGTATTTTCTCTGTGATATATTTCTGTTTATGGTTGATAACACTTGATAACGGAGAAGAATACCAAAATGTTCGATTTCTTCTCGATATTTTAGGAAACATCGCGACCACACTGAAATTTGCCTATGTCCCAGCTTTTTTTGGCCAAGATTTTTGCACTGTATCATAATTGAACAAAGAAGAATCCAAAGATAGCATTAATTTTCTTTTAGTCACGTGACTGGTTGCTAGGCAACCAAAAACAATGAAAATTTTGACAAAATCGAGCAATTGGCATAAATGGGTGTATTTTTACTAAATAACTGGATAGAATCAGCCAAAAACTATCCAAATACCTGCTTGATAGCCTTAATTTGCAATTATGTAGCTTTATACGAATATTTTTGATTCCTAATTAAGGTAGCAGATCACTAAATATTTGACCAAATTTTGACCAAATTGCGAATTTTTTTTCTAGCCTTAATAGGGTACTAATGTGCCTACATTAAATACACCCTACCCTAGTGCTGTTATCTTTTTGATTTTCTTAAAAAATCAAGATTCTGTGAAGAGTAGTTGAATTTGTTCTTAGCAACGCCATAGCAACCAGATTTTGCGCAATAAACACATTTTCTTGCGTTCTTCCTAAAACTACTGGAGAATTTTATAGTGTCCTATCAATCCAGGTGCCATGAAAATAGCCTCTCTTTGAGTTTAATCACACTGAGGCTTCGTCTGGCTTGCTGAAAACTTCTCAGAGAGTGTTTTTANAATTGCGAATTTTTTTTCTAGCCTTAATAGGGCACTAATGTGCCTACATTAAATACACCCTACCCTAGTGCTGTTATCTTTTTGATTTTCTTAAAAAATCAAGATTCTGTGAAGAGTAGTTGAATTTGTTCTTAGCAACGCCATAGCAACCAGATTTTGCGCAATAAACACATTTTCTTGCGTTCTTCCTAAAACCACTGGAGAATTTTATAGTGTCCTATCAATCCAGGTGCCATGAAAATAGCCTCTCTTTGAGTTTAATCACACTGAGGCTTCGTCTGGCTTGCTGAAAACTTCTCAGAGAGTGTTTTTAGCCAAGTACGGCGAAGAATGGGAAATATACGTAAATTCGAGAAAAGGAGGCTTAGAAAAAGAGGATTTCGTGGAAATCAGCATCTAGAAGTAGTACAAAATGAAGGTGAAGAGGCTGAAAGAGTAGCTGTTGTAGGAGAGACTCCTACCTAGGTCAAGTAGATCCAACACTGTTAGGCCATCCATCATTATCATTGGGTAATAATATAGAAAATTTAGGCCAAAATATCACTTCTGATGAAGTGACTCCTTGTACTTCCGCCAAGAAATTACGTATTGCAGAGCCAGAAGAAGTCCTTCCAAATGTTCCAGAAGATGAGCAGATTGATGGAAACATAATAAGTAGCATGGAATTTCTCTATGACCTGTTTTCAACATTGGTTGTCTGCCCAAATTGCCAGCTAAATTCTGTTAAAATAGAGAATGTGCTGAAGAAAAAAATGGGATTTTCAAATTGCATGAGATTGATCTGCAGAAACTGCAACTGGTTAGAGGAAAGGAGAACATCAAATAGAATTGTTGATGGGACACCAGGTCGTGATGCATACGAAGTAAATACTAGAATGGTTGTTTGTTTCAGAGAAATAGGACAGGGACTGGCATCAATTGAAACCTTTTCTCGTATCATGCACATGCCCAGGCAAATGAATAAGTCTGCTTATAATAATAAAACAATTAGATTCATCAATAGATACTGGATGTAGCCTACACATCCAAGAATAAAATTTGCCATGGGAATAGAATTAACGTTCTTTCGAATTAGACCAAGACAGTCTTCACGGATAACCAAACCACTTCTCAAAACTTGGGAATCATCGGAACATTGCGACGCCATTTCTATATAATTCACCTCCAACAAACTCACAATACAAATGCAGCAATATTGCATACGACAGGGGTACAAAAAGCATAATTACAATGTATCAAGTTACTAAAGATGTGTCAAACAAAAAACCAGTAGACTCCACACATGCGGAGACAGCGTGCATAAGGAGCCTTGACTATTTACCGATAGGTCCACATATACACAGCTAAATACCGAAGTTGCCCTTATATACAGCTGTATACCTAAATACACCAAATTCAGGGAAGACAGCTGGATGTGATGCATACGCTATACATAGCTAAATACCTAAGTTGCCCTAATATACAGCTTTATACCTAAATACACCAAATTAAGGGAAGACGGCTGGAATTGATGCATACGCTATACATAGCTAAATACCTAAGTTGCCCTAATATACAGCTGTATACCTAAATACACCAAATTCAGGGAAGACGGCTGGATGTGATGCATACGCTATACATAGCTAAATACCTAAGTTGCCCTAATATACAGCTGTATACCTAAATACACCAAATTCAGGGAAGACGGCTGGATGTGATGCTTACGCTATACACAGCTAAATACCTAAGTTGTCCTAATATACAGCTGTATACCTAAATACACCAAATACAGGGAAGACGGCTGGATGTGATGAATACGCTATACACAGCTAAATACCTAAGTTGCCCTAATATACAGCTGTATTCCTAAATACACCAAATACAGGGAAGACGGCTGGATGTGATGAATACGCTATACACAGCTAAATACCTAAGTTGCCCTAATATACAGCTGTATACCTAAATACACCAAATTCAGGGAAGACGGCTGGATGTGATGCTTGCGCTATACACAGCTAAATACCTAAGTTGTCCTAATATACAGCTGTATACCTAATTACACCAAATTCAGGGAAGACGGCTGGATGTGATGCATACGCTATACACAGCTAAACACCTAAGAATATATGGCGCTGTTTGATTTCGGGATATTTGGTTTGGTTTAAAGTAAATGAACGGAGATATAGCGATCTAGTCTAAACATATGACAAAAGAACGGCACGCGCCACTTATGTTCCTATTGTTTTCATCGATCGAAAACATCAAATACAATAGGTTCTCTTTACCTTTACATGGACCCAGTCCCCCTAGCTATGTTGCCTTTTAACCCCGTTGATTGACTTTAGCGTAGAGTCATAGTGTAGACTATATGATGTAGGAGTCAAGGGTACGTTCGGGACATTTGGTTTGGTCTTATACCAAGTACTTGCCTCTGTTTCTCTACAGTGGTAGCTGATCATCTACTGATTTTCACTCAATACTTGTATTTTATGTTCAATCTTTTCAGTATAAATTTCATCTGAATTTTGCATTCCAAACAATTTTCAGAAATTCTTCAAGATATGGGTTACTGTTTAATGGCCTACCCTGTATTTTCAGAGATTTTTTAGAATGCTAACGGGGTGGGCAATGGCCTCCCACCCTTTCTTTAGTCATGTTTTATTTACCATTGCAAAAAGAGGCATATTGTACCTTTTAATCAAGGAAACGACCGATCGCCTCCTCCCACGCATGGTTCCTTAAATTTTGTTGTAGACTTACCAATGGGAAATTATAATCCGTAGATTTAAATGTCCAACCAAGTCTCTTAACAACTTTAAAATTCATGTCTTTCCAGTCTTCAGGTGTTTTATCATTCAGTTCACATTTCATGTCACCACTATTCTCTATATTGTATGATTTGCAGCCATTTTTCATCAAACAATTAGATTTGCATTGATTATCAGTTAGAAACAGCAACGTAACAATGACAGATCCCTGTAGTGCAGTGTTGTGTTTGATTATGCTAAAATTAGCGTAGCTTTTGCAGTCTAAGTGAAGGATTTCACTTTTGATCTCCAATGCAGTGAAGCACATAAAGCTACGAAAAAGAATAATTAAAGATAGATGAGTGACATGAAATATTTTTGACAGTGAAAAGAAACGCGCGATATTGAGTAAACAGACGAGTCAAACTTATCAAAAACTGAAATGAACACCTGTAGAAAAAATTGCAAATAGACTCGACGTTTCACTGAACATTGCCCATACACTGATGTTCAGTAAAATGTTTGTATCGTTTTACCACCTTGTTCAACTAATCCATCATTTGTTGGAAATTCCTCAGTTAAGTTCGATCACGTGTCGCGATCACTGTTTGTGTTGTTGGCACTTTTCGACCACATTACCCAACATTTGTTTAATATTCATACATGCGCAGTAAGCTGTCTCTACCATGTTTACAGTGTGTGATAAGCTGAAACCGCTTTTCTTTCACAGTCCCCCAAGGTGAGGTCCCTCAATGTGAGGTAGGGTTAAGTTTATAGTCAAACTACATACCAAGCAACTTTACTGTAATTTCAAATTTCATAGTTTTTCCTTGAATATAAATGTTCTGCCCTGGCGTATCTCTGTTTGATCTTTTTCAGCGAGGGATATCAGTGGAATGTTTCTGGGTTAGCAATGAACCTTTTCACAAATCATTTTCAATTCAAGGCAAAGGTTGCAAATCCCAACACAGCCAGAAGTCTACACAGTGCCTATTTTTAACTAAATGTGCGTACAAAACCCCCAGCAGAGGGACTTATTATTGGTGAGTGACGGGGGTGGGGGGGGGGGGGGGGTTCAGACACATTACCTTAACCAAAAACCCAACAATATTCTGAACTTCAGTGCTCCAGACCCCAGGAATATGCTGAACTCCTGGACCTAGTATCAATAATGTGTAAGTTAAAACACTGTTTGCTTGAGAAAAAGGCGATATCATAAAAATATACAATATGCCAACTGGTTTTGAGGCAATATGGCATCTTTTTAGAGAAACAAAGATTCGATTATCCGACCTAATCACACTCTACCCTAAAATATACTAGATATTGCAAAATTGCGACCCCAAAAATATACTAAAATTGGTTTGCCAAGACCCAAAAAGTGTCTGACACCCTGTCACCTACCAATAGCAAGTCCCCCCTAGGACAAAACCATTCTTTGCGTTGCTGAAAGCAATGCATGCTTTTGGGATATAGCTCCACATCATATCGAGGCAAATGGTGCATTTCAAAAGAACTGGCGTAATTTTTGAAAAGGTCTATCATTTCATTTTGATCAAGCTATGTAAGACGATGTAATATGATTATTATTTATAGATACAACAATGTACAAGAGTATTGATTGAACACAACGTTTCGAGCTTAACTCTTCATCAGGTTTGGATGCTCGTCTTCTTTGCAAGAACATCAATTAGTTGTGGGAGGCTGTTGGAAAAATACCGGGTGCATCAGAAAAAACTGGCTACTTGTAAAGTGCCTCTGCAGTTGTGACTTGAATCTTACATATTTATTGTATTGATTTTGTTAATCCACAAGCATTAACTTAAACTTGGATACATTGATTTCATCCATATTTGCCAATGAAATAGATTTATTGTTCAAAGCTGCCCAGATTTGCTGACCGGTAGATGACAGACATTCTCGATTTTCTGATGCATCTCAATTCTTTAAAATTCCCATAAAATAAATTTTGTGGATGCATTTGAGTTTTTGGAATGCATTAGAGGGGCAGTCGCTGTTAAAATTGTTGGTATATTTTTACTGAGGTCCTTAACAACATAACAGAAAAATCTATTTTTAAGCAAGGCTGTAAAGATGATAGGTCAAATTATAGGCCTATATCTGAGCTACCTGTTGTGTCTCGTTTGTTTGAAAAGCTTGTCTATAACCAGCTATACGATTATTTCGACAATAACAAGATGATTTTTTCTGATCAGTCTGGTTTTCGGGCCCTTCATTCGGTTCTCACGTCTCTGTTAAAGTGCACGAACGACTGGTACTTGAACATTGAGAAAGGTAAATACACTGCTGTTGTTTACATAGACCTCAAGAAAGCTTTTGACACAGTTGACCATGATATTCTATTAAGGAAGCTCAACTTCTGTGGCTTAGATGGGAAAGAACTGAACTGGTTTCGCTCGTATCTCACAGATAGACGACAATGCTGTAAGGTAAATGGACGAATTTCCGCAACTGAGAGTATAACTTGTGGTGTACCGCAAGGGTCATGTCTTGGACCACTTCTCTTTCTTATCTATATTAATGATCTTCTTAGTTGTTTGAAAAATTCCCTCGTATCCATGTATGCAGATGACACAAGCATTTACTATGCCTCTGAATCTGTTTCAGAAATTAATCAGGCAATTAATGCTGACTTAGAAGCTTTGAAAGGATGGCTTGAAGGAAACAAGTTGTCTTTAAATGTAGCTAAGACCGAAGCAATGATCATAGGGAGTAATGGAAAGCTGCGAAAAATCGACTCTGTCGATTTTACAAAACCGCACTTTAAGATTGGTTCCGAGGATATCAAGTTAGTAAAGGGGGTCAAATACCTTCGTGTTCAAGTCGACGAACAACAAATGGGCCTCTCAATTGCCCTCAACAACGAAAAAGATCACTAGAGGTACTGGTATACTACGCTATGCTAAGCAGTACTTCCCGATTTCAACTGTCAAGACTATGTATAAGAGTTTAGTGGAGCCCTACTTTAGATATTGTTGTCCTGTCTGGGGAAATGCTGGTGTGACTGCCATCGACAAATTGCAGAAACTTCAAAATCGTGCTGCAAAACTGGTTACCAACAGTCCATTTGATGCGACCGCCTTACCAGTTATTCGGGCGCTTGAATGGCCCACTGTTAGGGAGCTTATTGATTTTTAATTACAAAAAATGGTTTTCAGATCCCTTAATGGTGATGTGCCTTCTTTTATGAAAGACATTTTTGTGAGAGTCAACAACTCTACTGTTCGTTCTCTTAGGAATGTCGATGTCAACCTCAGGTTGCCCTTATTAAAATCGGCAGTGGGGCAGAGATGCTTCTCGTACCGAGGCGCCAAACTTTGGAACAGTCTTGGCACTGAAGTCAGGAATTCCTCTACCTTGAGAGCATTCAAAAAGGAGCTGCAAAAATAGAACACCTAAAATTGTTTTAGTTTTCTTTTGTTTATTTTATGACAATTTGTAATTTAGTTTAGTTATATATAGCATATCTTGTATTTATTATAAAGTAGTATAAGTTTTTAGCATGGCCCCCTGTAAATCAGTTTTCTAACTGAGGGGCTACCATGGGTAAAAAGATAAAATCAAATCAAATCAAATCATTTGTCGATTCTTCAAAAAGTATGTTTTATAAGGCTAGTTATAATTACCTTTACCTTCAATCTTGGATTTGAGAGTTTGTGACAACAAATTTTGCCCATAAAGAATGCTAATTTTTGACTATGAAGAAATCGGCATCAATTTCTCAATTGGGGAAATGGTGATTTCCCTCTCTAACGAATAATTAGTTGTTCGTGCATATAATTAAGTTTCTTTCGTTTTCCATCTAAAAAAATCTGGTATTTTTCAAGAAATCGTCAGCCTCACAACATAGGGGAGCTTAAGATGCCATAACGAGAGAATGCAATGCGATGCAAAGAAGAATGATAAGAATAGCCTACCACGCAATGGGAGACCGATGCAGATCATGCATTGCTAATGATGGCAAATGAATGATTTTTTTTACAAACTGATTAGCGTTTGTTATTCATATTAGATAGGACTGAAGTGAAATATTCCTACCTAAACGCTCAGATCATCTTTACCTTTCTGTAGTCACTTTAATTGACGAAACAACCCTCTGTCACCGCTTGTTCAAGAAATCTGAGTCACTTGCTGCAATATTCTTTCGTAGAACGCAACAAACTCAACTCAGAGGGTGACAGATATTAAGATTATAAAAAGTTATTGCCTGATTTCATAGCGTTTAACACCATCGCAGAAGCATTTTGAAAGTGCCTCATTTTTTACTGATATACCCAGTATTGTTTTATTTTTTTAAATTTATTTATTTCTTATTTTTTATTGTCATCTGCGTAATTACTAAGAGTTGCTTCTTTGATGAAATGAAACAGGTCATTTAGAAGAAAGTTGAAAAGAATAGGACCAAGTACCGATCCTTGCATGATTTCATAGAGTTTAGAACACCATCGCAGAAGCATTTTGAAAGTGCCTCATTTTTTTCTGATATACCCAGTATTGTCATCTGCGTAATTACTAAGAGTTGCTTCTTTGATGAAATGAAACAGGTCATTTAGATGAAAGTTGAAAAGAATAGGACCAAGTACCGATCCTTTTCAATTCTAAACGTGTTTTCTAACGGTCTGCCTAGCTCAGTCTTTAGAAAATTTGGTAGATGCTTTTTGATCGACTTTGGCTGTATACATTTTAAGAATTTCAAAGAAGTAGCATATAACGTGAGGAGTAGGCTTCCAAAGAATCGAAAAAATCTTTAACAAGGTGTTCTTAAATTCTATTCCTTTTTCTTTGAATTGAATGGCTTAAAAGGAACTTAGGGTACTTTGTTAAAATTCTGCCGTGGCAGCGTTTTTCTTTCATTGCAAGAATTCATGGAAAGTTTTGAACAAATTAAAATCATCGCAAATCCGGAATTAATGGAGGAAAATGATACATTGTTCAAGAAAACCATAGTTGATGAAGATCTACAATATAGCGACGAGCAGAAATCTGTTGCTCTCTTTTGCTCTCTTGGTTTACGATTTAGATATTTGATGACGTCACATCCTCAAATGTTATAAATGCATGCATTTTGAAAAGAATCAAGATGTCAAGAAAAATCCACGGCAGAATTACAGCAAAGTACCCTATGTTCCTTTCAGCCATTCAATTCAAAGAAAGAGGTCATATAATTTTACACCGCCTTTTTTTAAGATTTAAACCCTTTGCTATGGAATCATCAATCATCAAAATTGGCCTATAGTCTAGTTTATGATTTATCATTGCCTGTCAAAAGCAGATTATACTTTATGCCGACGCACACAGTAGTTTAAATTTGATTTGATTTGATTTGATTTGATTTCAAATATTTAAGGAGGGTAGCCCTTCAGCAATACTGATTTTCAAGGGGCCCTCCATTACAAAATTTACAAAAATTAAAATACTATTATGACCTGAAATAACCTAATACAATTCAATTTCTAATATATTAATAAAAACCCTATAATCTAAAATAAATAATTACAATAAAAGAAAATCCATATGGCAAACACATTATTTACAGCAAGCTACCCCTATATACGTTGTTTAAATCCGTTTAAGGAGGATGCCAGCTTACACTCAGCTGAGAGGCCATTCCAAGACTTGGCACCTCTAAACGAAAAAGATTTCTGTCCATTTTTGGAGTTTTTCTTTGGTAACCTTAGGTCAGTTGCTGTATTCCTAAGATTTCTAGAGGTCAGCTGGGATGTTTTTGTGAAAAGATTACACATGTATTGTGGAGCCAGCTCATGCAGAGATTTGAAGACCATAATATTAGACTCACTAGCAATTAGTTCATCAATGGTCTTCCAACCAAGCTTTTTGATAAGTGGCTGGCCCGGGGTATCAAAGCTGCTGCCAGTTACAATACGGGCAGCTCGGTTTTGCAATTTTTG
>REGM01000098.1:982793-1031904 GCA_004194415.1 Aurelia aurita
AACCTGACTCTATTGTTGTCACTGAAACAACCCAATCATATTGGCCAAACGCTGTGACGTTGAAACTGCTCTGAAACGTGGACATCGGCGGAGCGAATGCATTTTAATATTTGCATGCGCAAATCAATAAGGATAACAAGAGACACAACTAAGAGAACCATACATGAAACGAATTGACTGCGCGATCCTTGTTTCCAAGAAGTTGAAGGAAAATTCCCTGGTACAGTAAACCGTGTTGTTTGCAGTCTTCCCACAAAATAGCCATATTAAAGGGCAGTAGTTGAAGCTAGAGAGGATAAATTAAATGCATGGCAGCCCCGGTCAAACGCATCCAACATTTCATCCAACATTTTATTCAGCATGTTGGATGAAATGTTGGATGCGTTTGACCACCCATGTTGGGTCATCCAACATTTGCAAAGTGATGTTGGATGAAGTTTGATCGAGATCAAAAACAAATTTTGCTTTCAAATGTTGGATGGAATGTTGGATGCGTTTAACGCTTCATCCAACATTTCACCGAACATTTCATTTGTGGGCATGCGCAGAACGTTCTAAAAAGTTGATATTTTGTCATTTGACCGCCATTTTCAATCATTTTCAATATGTTACTTTTGAAGTATTTCATATTTTTTCATATTTCATTCTTTTAGTCAGTCAGCCACTCTTATGTCTATTTTGCATTACGCGACCTTTTTATCATTTGTATACATGTCGCTTCACAGGCAAATAACGACCATGGATTTTACTAGAAATGTTGGATGAAATGTTGGATGCGTTTGACCAAGGCTGTAGAATATTTTGGCCTTGTCTACATCAAGATATCGTGCAATCCGAGAAAAAACCCTTTTTTTTGATTCGACAAATGTGTGTATCCCGAAAGTTCAACTTTGAATCGTAACTCCTAAGAGCTTTACTGTGTCGGTATTCTCTATCATGTTTCCCTTTATGTCAAGGCGGAACCTTTTATCCACCTTGAAACCATGAAACATCATTTGAAATTTAACCGGGTTTGCCACCAGGAGATTGCATTTTCAATATCAAACTCAATACATGCGATTACTTCCTCCATTTCCTTGCCGCATGCAAATACCGTATTATCATCAGAAAAATTGCATACCTGGGAGCTCTGTATAGCGAACACAAAATCATTGATGAATAAGTTGGGCAATAGTGGCCCAAGTACTGAGCCTTGAGGATCCCCAGACATTGTGCACTTCCAGTCACTAAAAGTACTGTTTATCCAAACCCTTTAACCCTATTTCACATGGGGTATTTTTTTGATATTTTGGCATGGGGGGCGTTCTTCGCCCCCCCCTCTTTTTCTCTGAAACTACAAAGGATATAACAATGAGATTTACCTCGATTGTTTTTGGACAATAAGCTTTTCAAATATAACAATGGTAATCAATTAGTCACGTGATTCGTTGCTAGGTGACCAAAAACAAAGGAACATTGGCAAATTTATGGCTTCTTCACAAGAAAAATTCTATTTAATTAATTACAACACCGATTTTAATTCAAATCGTCTTAAATAATGAAAAACACCAGGTAGGTTCAAAATATATACTTTCAAGCAACTTTAAGTATCTATTTTTAGAACAATTAGCCTTTAATTAACTCTTTGTTCTCCGGACAGATTCTCACTTCCGTTCTTTCAAAGTATTCTTCCTATTTTCAATCCATATTGACTCAAAATGCATTAAACAAGCAAGATAAAGCTAATTTGCTGCAAAATTTCCAATTCATACACTTATTCATCCAAAAAATGACATCATAAATGTAAATGACGTCATAGATGTTACATTTTGCTTATGTCAGCAAATATGGAAAAACTGTATATCAAATGAAAGCTCTTATTATGGGCGATCAAATGATACATGTTTCAAGCCAATCAGACAAGAAATACACACATTATAGGGTTTTAAGCTTTTTTTTGTCGACCACTCTCCAAATATGGTGCTATTGTGGTCACGTGATCAAATCTGGAACAATATGAAGTATTAAAAATTATAATTGGCAACTAAATTTCATTAAAATTCACTAAGGTTTGGATTTGGATGGCATACCTTGTGTCGTTTAGGCGCAATGCAACAAATTCTGGTTGGGGAGGGGGCGAAAAACGCCCCCCATGTGAAATAGGTTAAATTGCAAAGAAGACAACATGTTTGATGCTATGTTAAGTTCATTTTCAACTTCACTTTCTTAAATTAAACTTAGGGGGTCCATCTACTCATAGTTATTCAAGGTTTTCTGATTGCGATAGAACATGAAATCTCATTCCACGAGATTGATTCGGTGTAGGTGCATATAAATTTGTAACTTTTGCCCTTAAAGGGGCTGTGTGGAGTGTGATTGAGGCCAAAAGTGCAATTCGAAACTTTTAAAGCTAAGTTGATAGACTGAGACACAACTCGAACAGGAAGCCTAGATTTGCAGTGATAATTTACTTGCATTATTTTATTCTATACCTGGATAAGCATTTTTGCGCTGTACAGCGAATCATCCAATGCGTTGCCTGTTTTTGATTATAATCTAAGTAGTGGGTTCGATGTGAAGACAGTGCAAAACTACATCTATATAAAACATTGAAGGTCAGCGATTGTAAAGTTTTTAAAGCTCTCCTCCATGTGAAGAAACATGAGAAATTTTCTGCTGTAATATTGCATATGCATAAAACTTCGAAACTCCATCGTTGTCACTCTCCCAATTATCATTTGTAAGGTCCTCTCCAAACCAGAAGCGCAGTTGCTGCCCAGGACGTATTTCAAGGACGTCATTGAATATCACATATTTAGAATTACTGAGTTTTCCGTCATGGGAGTAGCCTTTACTCTTGGGTAGAAGTACTTGATTTTGGTTGTCAGTCACGAAAATCGCAATGATGTCAGTATTTGGTGGAACTAAGCAACCAATCGTTGTCTTGTGCGGCATCGAACAACTGAGGAAGCCAGAATGGTGTATCAGCTTTATCTGATATTTTCCATGAGGGACATCCACTGTTACAGTAGCAAATTTATTACCTTTTGCTCCTACTTCAATCAACCCATCGTCTCTCTTCTGAAGTGTCATGGTTTCTATGGATAAATAAAAGTTGATAAGTGCAAATCAAGGCCTTGTCTACCAAGTGAATTAAAATTATTCAAAGGGGATCCGCCATCGAAATGTGCAAAAACCTGGATGGGGTGAATCCACTATAAAGTGACTGTTAGAAGTCCACTCATGTCTGCGCAATCTTACAACGTGTGGATGTTTTGTTTGTCCCATTGTGAAATACAAGAACTTGTCTTCAAAGAACAGCTTTCATCTTGAAAAAGGAAACGTCATTGTGATATGACCCATCAACAAAACTAGTGACATTGCCATTTTGTCAGAACTTCTTGATGATGGAGCCACTTTAAACAGTGTCTTTTTTACTGAGATGCGAAATAAGAATGAGATAAAATTGGTTATTAAGAGCGCAGTATTCATATTTTAATCCTTAATAAATTAAGATCGATGATAGATATTTTAGTGACCTTCTTAAAGGGGCTCCGTCGCCAAAGCGTAAACAAATCTGTAAACACCATTGTTTTAGGCACGTGTCGATTGTCTTCTGTAGTTTGTTTCGTGGCTTCACCCAAGCCACCAAAAAGTGACCGTTAAAAATCCACTTATATCTGAGCAATCGTAAAAGATATGAATGTTTGGTTTGTTCCACTGTGAAGTACAAAGATTTATCTTCAAAATAACGCTTTCATTTTTGAGAAAAAGGTGAAGAGTTTGTGTGATATTGCCTATTAAAAGGCTGCTAAATCGCCGAATCGATCGAAATTTGGAGACGGAGCCCCTTTAAAATTGATGTTATAGATTTGATCGTAATTGCAACGGTGAGATAGTGGGGCTCTATATTAGTGATGTTATTGTTGCAAAGATACGCGATGACCTCCCCTCTTTCTCCTATGAGGTTCGCGGGAGGNAAAGCGTAAACAAATCTGTAAACACCATTGTTTTAGGCACGTGTCGATTGTCTTCTGTAGTTTGTTTCGTGGCTTCACCCAAGCCACCAAAAAGTGACCGTTAAAAATCCACTTATATCTGAGCAATCGTAAAAGATATGAATGTTTGGTTTGTTCCACTGTGAAGTACAAAGATTTATCTTCAAAATAACGCTTTCATTTTTGAGAAAAAGGTGAAGAGTTTGTGTGATATTGCCTATTAAAAGGCTGCTAAATCGCCGAATCGATCGAAATTTGGAGACGGAGCCCCTTTAAAATTGATGTTATAGATTTGATCGTAATTGCAACGGTGAGATAGTGGGGCTCTATATTAGTGATGTTATTGTTGCAAAGATACGCGATGACCTCCCCTCTTTCTCCTATGAGGTTCGCGGGAGGTTCTCTGCATTGAGGTTAAGCCTGTTAAAGCCCATTCTTTTTCGTGGTCCCATTGTATAGACAACCTCCTCCTGCTGCTTACTTCATTTTCTTCTTATTCCATAACATGTTTATTTGGAATTTTCTTTCTCTACAGTAAAATACCTCATGTAGTAAAGTATCTTATATCTGATCCAGTTAATCGGTACCTGCGATAGATTGGACTATTTCTTCAGAGCTTTGGACGCGGAGTCTAGTGGCGGAGCAACGGGGGTGTATGGGGGATGGGGGTAAATACACCCTTAATTTTTTAAAATATGGTAATTTAGATTCGTCCAAAAATGACATAAAAACTGTTTGCTAGGGGTAGGTCTCTATTCAGTTTTAAATCTCGTTTCTCACATATCTAAAAGGAGCGTTTCCCAAAGGTTTGAAAGGCGTGGCCCTGACAAATTTTCTTGCAAAAGCGTATCGTAGAACTACCTGGTGTCCCAAAAAAGCGTAACTATTTTAACAGCTCCTATGGAGGAGCCTCATTTTAAATCATTTTTTTAACTACAATAAAAAGATGATATGTTCACTTGAAATTTACGATCTCGCATGTCTACATCGGCCGTGTATTAGCCGAGTAATCTATTTAAACAAGCAAAATTGAGGAGGCAGCCTAAACAGACGTTGCTACTATTCATGAATAATTTGATGTAATAATGCTTCTAATATCTATGCTTAACTTGAAATTGTTTTTGAGGCAGCTCAGCCATTCAGTTCTCTATTCTTAAAAGTCTTTTGATCAATCAAATTATGATATTATCAGAAAAAGTGATAAGAAAAGATGAAATTACATTATTAAAGTTTACAGAGTAACTTTCTATTTTCTATGACAAAATAAACTTTCTCAAGTAGTGTCTTCTAACACTAAAGGATCTTTCTCGTCCAAATTTTGTTTCAGTTGTGATTATTCAGTTGTAAACACAAAATATCCAGGCTATAAAATATGGAAGTGGAGAAATATATTTCACCTTAAAGGCATTGAGTCCATATAAATACATGAGCGTATACGCTATCCTGAATTTTTGCTGACAAACTGCTGATGGCCCTTTGTTATCGCACAATAGTGGTAACGTCAACAGCAGTGAGAAACAAAGACTTCTTAATCCTTCCATTATTCTAAGGAATTTCTTTAGTTTAATTTCAATAGCGATAAAATGACAACTTTTGTTTGACGATTGAAAAGAAGTTGATATTGGTCATGAGCTGGCTATTTTATGCGGACTCAATGCCTTTAATTGATCAACAAACTTTCAAAAACAGAAACTTATGGTTGAGCTGCCCCAAAACGCTTTCAAATTATGCATCTGTCTCAGGCTGACTCAGAAATTTTGATTGTTTAAGTGAATTACTCGGCTATTACACAGCCAATTTAAGCCCCGGTCAAACGCATCCAAAATTTCGTCCAACATTTGTTTTCAGCATGTTGGATGAAAAGTTTGATGCGTTTGACCACCCATGTTGGGTCGTCCAACATTTGCAGAGTGATGTTGGATGAAGTTTGANCAATACCATCTACCAAATATGGTATTGTCATCTGTCACGTGACTCCCATTGTTCAAAAATTTTATTGTCAAAATGTAGCTAATAGATAATTAGTAGTTGTCAGAAAGATAGAGAGTCATAGCTAATGCCGTTAATAAATGCTCTGCAAAAAACCAACAGGGGGGTGGAAAACCCCCCCCCCCCCCCGGTTAAATTAGGGTTAAGAACGCAGTATTCATAATTTAACCCTTAATTAAATTAAGATAGATGATAGATATTCTACAGACCTTTATAAAATTGATGTTATAGATGTGATCGTAATTGCAACGGTTAGATAGTGGGGCTCTATATTAGCGATATTATTTTTGCAAGGATGACCTCCCCTCTTTCTCCCATGATGTTTGCGGGAGGTTCGCTGCATTGAGGTTAAGCCTGTTAAAACCAATTCTTTTTTGTGGTCCCAGTGTATAGACAACCTCCTCCTGCTGCTTACTTCCTTTTCTTCTTATTCCATAACATTTTTATTTGGAACTTTCTTTCTCTACAGTAAAGTACCTCATGTAGTAAAGTATCTTAGATCTGATCCCGTTGATCGGTACCTTCGATAGATTGGACTAGTTCTTCAGAGTTTTGGACGCGGAGTCTAGTGGCGGAGCGACGGGGGTGTATGGGGGGAGGGGGGTAAATACACCCCTAATATTTTTAAATATGGTAATTTAGATTCGTCCAAAAATGACATAAAAACTGTTTGGTAGGGGTAGGTCTCTATTCAGTTTTAACTCTCGCTTCTCACATAACTAAAAGGATTGTTTCCCAAAGGTTTGAAGGGCGTGGCCCTGAAAATTTTCTTGCAAAAGCGTATCGTAGAACTACCTGGTGTCCCAAAGAAGCATAACTGTTTTAACAGCTCCTATGGGGGAGCCTCATTAACAAAAATATGTTCACTTGAAATTTACGATCTCGCATGTTCAAATCGGCCGTGTATTGACCGAGTAATCCATTTAAACGTTTAAACTAGGAATAAAAAATAGTTAGTGAGTGCGGCGTTTTTGGGATGAGAAACAAACTGTGGCAAAGTACGGAACAACAAATAGTAACTGTGGTTCTGTTGGCATTGCAATTCTGCATTGAAATTCGATTACCCCATGGACAGTTGTTTTGTGACAACTGAAATCAGACAACTACACATTCCACAAAACAAGAGAGATTAAGGTTTTATGCCTTTGAGGTTTCATGATTGTGTGATCACAATATAATACGTTGTTTACATAGATTTACATTTCACCCCCACAATAGCCTTGCGGCGTGGGCGGAAGCCTCATTTTGAAACATGGAATCGAGATAACTTATTTATTTCGTTCGACAGTCAGTATGACATCGCTCGCAAGATTTTAATTCAACTCGAATAGATATGCGGCTTCGCCGCAACAAGCAAAATTGAGGAGGCAGCCTAAAGCCTAAACAGACTTTGCTACTATTCATGCATAATTTGATGTAATAATGCTTCTAATATCTATGCTTAACTTGAAAATTTTTTGAGGCAGATCAGCCATTCAGTTCTCCATTCTCAAAAGATTTTTGATAAACTAAATCATGGTATTATCAGAAAAAAGTGTAAGAAAAAATGAAATTACATTATTAAAGTTCACAGAGTAACTTCCTATTTTCTATGACAAAATAAACTTTCTCAAGTTGTGTCTTCTACCACTAAAGGATCTTCCTCGTCCAAATTTTGTTTCAGTTGTGATTATTCAGTTGTAAACACAAAATATCCAGGCTTTGGATTTAATGAGAAATATACTTCACCTAAATTGATCAACAAACTTTCAAAAACAGAAACTTATGGTTGAGCTGCCCCAAAACTCTTTCAAATTACGCATCTGTCTCAGGCTGACTCAGAAATTTTGATTGTTTAAGTGAATTACTCGGCTATGACACAGCCAATTTAGACATACGGGGTCGCAAATTGCAAGTGCAAATCTCATCCATATCATAAAGGCCAAATAAAATTTTTGAAATGAAGCTCTTCCACAGGGACTGTTCAAACACTTATATATTTTTGGGACACCGGGTAGAAAGACTCGCTTCACCCGCACTTTAACATTCTCAGCCAACTCATGGCTAAATCAAGAGTCAAATTTACGAATTTACCTGTATTAGTATAGAAGATTCAGCGCAAAGACTTAATCGTACTGCTCGTAGTTTGCTTCCTATCTTTAATTTGTTGATATCACCTCGGTCAATAGGAACTCACAACATAACTATGAAATTCGAGCACACTACTTGTTCAAAATGGCCTAAACTTGCGGGTGCTTTCGTACGCCAATGTCCTGCCACAAAATCACTTTAAAGTCTGGTAAGAGCTTCAATATTGGAAAGCAAACTGTTAATACAAAGAATGGTGTTTCCCTGACCTACTAATTGCAAAATACAATGTATTACCTGTGAAGCAGTAATCTTCCTCCTTACAATCAAAAAGGCGTAGCTACGAGAACTCTATGTGATTTGAAGCGATCCCTGTATGCAATAACAACTGTCTCCTTAATAGCACCTCCTAATAGGTTCAAACTAAGTCCTGTTAATTTGCTTGGCGTGTTCCGGTCTATTCTGCGACGACCTAAAGTATGCCCGAAATGTCATAGCAATTTTATAACTTCCTATTGACCGAAGTGACATAAGAAGATCAAAGAACGCAAGGAAACAAGGAAATCAAGGTCATAATTCTAACTTCTGTGTAAATGATGAGTCTTAGTTGGAGCGCCGTGCAGGTAACTAAGAGCGATCAGTCTAGTTTGCAAGGGTAGCATTGGTATCCTGGTAATTCACAAGTGTCCTTGCATATAACACCGTTAGGGCATGGATTTGTTGCTTCACAAACTTGTCCAAGCTGTTTTAAAAATAAATTATAAAATAGAAACAATGGTCGTGAATATATCATCAATACACTCATTCTTATATAAACCTCTTCTAAGAAACTCTAGTAGGTACTTAGCCTCTTCCAGAAAATAAAGAAACTCTACTAGCGATCAGATGTCAGTTCAAAGTGAAGAAACTTTTTCAATTTTGGTTATGAGATACAAAGTGTTTTTGAAGAGAAAGTATATTGAATCTCCCAAGCAAGGGCTTTTGGCCATTTCAAAGCTTTTAGCGATCGCAGACAAAGGGACTCTAAACCAGCAAATCCGGGGCATTTTTTAACATGCTAACTGCGTGGTGGGTCATGGCTCCCAAGCCCCTTCTTTAGTAATATTATATTTACCATTACAAAATATAGGCCTACTGCCCTTTTAATCAAGGAAACAATGGATGTCCCCAGCCATGGTACCCTCCCTGGCCGCCTTTAAAACATCCATTTGAGAGGTACATTTTAATTTTCTATTTAATTTTGTTATCCTCAATCGTATAAGTTTAAATCTAAATATTGAATACACAAGGTTATATCTAGAGATGTATATATACTAGGTGAGTCAGAAAAAACGTGGGGTGTTTGCTAATTTTTGTTGATGCACATTAATTTGCAAATTCGTTTCTTTAAAATTCATTGCGTAGAAGAAAAGCTAACTTAGATATGAAAATTTNAAAATGTTGGATGGAATGTTGGATGCGTTTGACCGCTTCATCCAACATTTCACCCAACATTTCATTTGTGGGCATGCGCAGAACGTTCTAAAATGTTGATATTCTTTAATTTGACTGCCATTTTCAATCATTTTCAATATGTTGCTTTCGCAAATTGCAAGTGCAAATCTCATCCATATCATAAAGGCCAAATAAAATTTTTGAAATGAAGCTCTTCCACAGGGACTGTTCAAACACTTATATATTTTTGGGACACCGGGTAGAAAGACTCGCTTCACCTGCACTTCAACATTCTCAGCCAACTGATGGCTAAATCAAGAGTCAAATTTACGAATGTACCTGTATTAGTATAGAAGATTCAGCGCAAAGACTTAATCGTACTACTCGTAGTTTGCTTCCTATCTTTAATTTGTTGATATCACCTCGGTCAATAGGAACTCACAACATAACTATGAAATTCGAGCACACTACTTGTTCAAAATGGCCTAAACTTGCGGGTGCTTTCGTAAGCCAAGGTCCTGCCACAAAATCACTTTAAAGTCTGGTAAGAGCTTCAATATTGGAAAGCAAAACTGTTAATACAAAGAATGGTGTTTCCCTGACCTACTAATTGCAAAATACAATGTATTACCTGTGAAGCAGTAATCTTCCTCTTTACAATCAAAAAGGCGTAGCTACGAGAACTCTAGGTGATTTGAAGCGATTCATGTATGCAATAACAACAACCTCCTTAATACCACCTCCTGATTGGTTAAAATTAAATTCTGTTAATTTGCTTGGCACGTACCGATCTATTCTGCGACGACTTAAAGTGTGCCCGAACTTTCATAGCAATGTTATAACTTCCTATTGACCGAAGTGACATCAAAAATCAAAGAACGCAAGGAAACAAGGAAATCAAGGTCATAATTCTAACTTCTGTGTTAATGATGAGTCTTAGTTGGAGCGCCGTGCAAGTGACTAAGAGCGATCAGTCTAGTGGCTGTATAGATGCTTACCGTCACATCTGAGACCTGTTTCTCTGGCTTTGCAAGGGTAGCATTGGTATCCTGGTAATTCACAAGTGTCCTTGCATATAACACCGTTAGGGCATGGATTTGTTGCTTCACAAACTTGTCCAAGCTGTTTTAAAAATAAATTATAAAATAGAAACAATAGTCGTGAATATATCATCAATACACTCATTCTTATATAAACCTCTTCTAAGAAACTCTAGTAGGTACTTAGCCTCTTCCAGAAAATAAAGAAACTCTACTAGCGATCAGATGTCAGTTCAAAGTGAAGAAAATTTTTCAATTTTGGTTATGAGATACAAAGTGTTTTTGAAGAGAAAGTATATTGAATCTCCCAAGCAAGGGCTTTTGGCCATTTCAAAGCTTTTAGCGATCGCAGACAAAGGGACTCTAAACCAACAAATCCGGGGCATTTTTTAACATGCTAACTGCGTGGTGGGTCATGGCCCCCACGCCCCTTCTTTAGTCATATTATATTTACCATTACAAAATATAGGCCTACTGCCCTTTTAATCAAGGAAACAATGGATGTCCCCAGCCATGGTACCCTCCCTGGCCGCCTTTAAAACATCCATTTGAGAGGTACATTTTAATTTTCTATTTAATTTTGTTATTCTCAATCGTATAAGTTTAAATCTAAATATTGAATACACAAGGTTATATCTAGAGATGTATATATATACTGGGTGAGTCAGAAAAAACGTGGGGTGTTTGCTAATTTTGTTGATGCACTTTAATTTGCAAATTCGTTTCTTTAAAGTTCATTGCGTAGAAGAAAAGCTAACTTAGATATGAAAATTTGTTTGGTCAAAATCGGTCTTTCCGTTCCAAAATTACGAGCGATTTTAGTAAATTGGTGTTTCGTAAGATTGCTAAAATAGGCCTTCAATTAGATTCATATTCATGCACGCAAGACCTTCTAAACCATGACAAACATACTGTTCCTCTACCAAAAAATTGAAACAATGCATGCATTGTGTTAGAGCATAAAACGAAAAACTAATGATACTTATGTTGTATCCCTTGGGGAGTAGGCATTTAAATTGTCATTGTTAGCAAGCTGACAGTTCTTTTACCAGCGATACTTTTCACCAAAATGGCTATATTTCAAACTCTCAAACAAATAAAGAAAGAAACGATCGATTTTAACAAACTAAATTTCTACAACTAATTCAATATTNACTCAATTTTCGAGAGATGTCTGTGTAAAATTTCGAATAAATCCTATTAAAATCTACAGCTAATGTGATAAAAAGATGAAAGACGAGGAACATATACTACTTTTCATCCTCTATCCAACCAACTAGTTTTTTGCAATTTAAACCTGTAATTGTGCGTATTTCGGCACTACGCATGCGCAAATTCTTTGAATTCCTGTGTGATGACGTCATCACTTTTTGCTAATTTTTCTTTACAAAGCAATTGCTATTTATCCACAGAATACTCCAAAATTAAACTGATGTCTCTACTGATTTTTGTTTTCTCACAATCAACGATTGAAGATTTTTAGTACTAAACCCTATTGATTTTGAAAATGCAACATTGTGACGTCATGAGCAGGTCACGTGACATAACTAAAAATAGATTTCATTTTTGGGTTCATCTCATGATTTACTATACACATGCCAAGTCTCCAGGCTCTAGCATATACAGAACAGAAATAAAACAGGGGGGCTGAATCAGCCCCCCTTGTCTTCCTAAAGCATCAAAGACCCTAGGTTTGATAGGGTTAAACCCCCTAGTTATTTCAACAAAATCATAATTTTTGGTTGAAATACTGTAAATATCTTTGTTCTTACAAGCTGTCTCTTATTAAAAAACAGCACTGTATAACAAGAATAGCATTTCCACTGCAAAAAACAATGCCAGACAGAGAGAAAAAATTTATATCATTAGCAAAATGTTTCAAGCCGTTGTTAATCATGATCTTCATCGACTAGATATCTAAATATCATTATAATGTATTCATCAATTAAATAGTGCACTTTTTACAATACACTCATTTTTTATAAGAAACTTGGCCCTAAACTTTGTAGTATAGGGTTTCTCAACTTTGTACCCAATTCTTATCGTAAAAGTTTCTTGTACAGTTTCTTCATCTTTCATAAAAATTCAAATGTTACAATGTATCAAAATTCACTGAGGACTGCTTTTTGAAGCAAGAATTTCAATAAAGAACCAAATCATAAACAAAAATGAGACTTTTTAGTATCATTTGGGCTGGCAATACATTTCTGCTTAAAAAACTTTGCAACTCTCAACCAAAATTGAAAAAGTGTCTTAACTTTGAATTGACCTCTGATCGTTTCTAGTGGAGTTTCTTAATTTTCTGGAAGAGGCTACTAAAATTTCTTATAAGGGGTTTCTTATAAAACAATGAATGTAGGGGCATTTTTCGGTAATGTAAAGGGTGAGGTCTCAAAAAATTTCTCAGGGGCCAGCCCCTGGACCCCCCCAATTGTACTCACTCCGCTCGCAGCCCCCTAATATGAAGTTTGTTCCAACAGGCCTGCTACCTGAGCCCCCCTAGATATCGATCCAGCTCTACACCACTGCTTGCACACTTGCACATGCTTTAGCAAGTGTTATCCTCTTGGGAGGATAAAATCTCCGAGAATAATGCTGTTATGTTCCCAGGGATGGCACTTTAATACTCCCAAAGGGATTAGACGTGCAAAAGCATGTAAAAGTCATTGTTGTAAGGCAGAAATATGACGGAAATTTGGTCGTGATTTTATGCCGTTTTTGAAGGTTTCTTGGAGGGGCTTTCTTGGAAAAATCCCTCATAATTTCAGAACGAGTGGCCAATTTCAGCCAGGTAAAATTTAGAATTTATTTGAACATGTCCACTATTGAAAAATATAATTACCAATATTATTACCTCGATATCCAGGGAGCAGTGTCCTTTCTAGCTTTGATTGTTGTTTTTTTCTGACTCACCCAGTATATGAAACCTTCACTTGCAATTTATGATAGTCTTGTCTCGTACAAAGCAAAACAAAAGTTTGATTGTCTCGTATTACTAGCATAATTTTTGGCCATTTTAGAACTAATTTCATGTACTGGGAATTTTGGTCTGAAATTCCTATTCCAAAGCTAATGATAAAATCAGTTCCTTGTTTTTGAATACTTTCTACAAGTTTTAGGGTGTGTTTGATTGGTAATTTCAAACCTACCAAATTCTGAAAACAGTAAACTTCGCAAAGACGGAAATATATTTCCCAATCAAACACAAAAATTTTTAAAACAGCAGGTTTCGGATTCACCACCAGGGTTTTGGCTAATGAAAACGAGGATCTCTCCAAAGTCTGCCAAACCTTCTGACTTTTGGAGCAGAAGGTTCAGAAGGCCTTCCAAACCTACCAAACCTACTGTTTTTAGAATTTTGGGGTCAATCAATCGCGAATTCCGAGTCTGTCTACCGTTTTCAAAATTGGTACCAATCAAGCACACCCTTAGATCTGCATGCTTTCACTAAATCCGTATTTTTACCAATTTTCGATGCCGATAAAAATAACAAAAATGATAGGTATATAGCTTATCCAATTAGCTACCAAATTACGCTAATTTGCCGATTTTGGCCGATTGCTCTATTGGTAGTTAGATACCGCAGTTGTACTTACATTGCCTTCATGATAAGAGCGATTTCCTATTGCTCTATCACGTGTAGCAGATTTTCCCAGTTCACTTTTTTTGGGTCTGCCGGTAATAAGGCACTCACAAAATTAAACGAGCACAACGATTATCAGAAAAATAAAGAACCGAATATTCCATCATGCTATGGGCCAAGTGAATAAATTTTAACATGTTTCTCCTTTTGTTTTGTTTATGTTCGTAACGTAGCGGGCCTAGCCACTTAGACCCGTTTACATTGTAACGATAAAACTTTGGATCCGTAACAAAAGCGCAACGGATCAGCCTCCCGTTATACTGTTCCCGCTAATCCCTAAAATTTTTGTTCCTTCTATCCATAGTAAATTTTGTTCTAGAGCACTGTAAACTGTAAACTCTAGAGTTCTAGAGCACACTTGAACGGTAGAAACTTTGTAACGGATCAATACTGTACCGTTACAGTGTAAACGTGGTCTTAGCCAAAGCTACGAGCAGTGCAGAAAACTGTCGAGGATTGCCTTGCCTGTCCTAAAGACAATTGGTATCTGTTTCTGTTGGATGATACCGGATGTCCCAATAAAAAGTACTCCCGTTTAAAAAATCACCAATACTCGATTATCAAACCTATCATTACCATTTTCTTGTTCATCTCTTTTGTTAATGATCCAAATATATTTAAAGATAATTAAACATTTATTTTCAATACAGGGTATAAAATGACTGTCTGAAAAAACTTATTCTGAGCTATGCTCTTTAAGCAACATCGTAAATCTTGCTTAGGAGCCATTATTTGGAGATTTTTCATTATTTTTCAAGTCTACAATGATAGTTTGCGTTTCTCTCTGACATTTATCACCAAACTAGAAGCTTAGCCCTATCCAGACTAGGGGGGCACAAAGTACCCCCCCCCCCAATTAATTTTTCCACGCAGCTCCTTGAGTTCTTCTACGATAACCAAGTTTTTTGTGACTTTCAGTTTCTATTTAGGAGACATCCTTTCATGTCAATTTCAAAATTTTGAGACTGGTTCAGGGGGTCAACACATAATTTTAAATTGAGTGCTGGGCAAAATATATACCTTTTCAGCCATAACTGTTGAACCACTTGTTCTATAACAATAAAACAAACATAGCTGATCTCCTCTTGAGAAGGGCTTTCATTTGATATATATAGTTTGTTGATTTTGGATGCCATCATCAATAATTCGTTGTTGCGAATGCGTACTTGCAAAAAACCATGTTAAGCTTCACTTTAGGAAAAATTAACAATATCATACGATGCAGCAGGTCTTTTTATGTACATCTAGCATTTTTTACGATTTTGTGAACCAATTTGTAACCGATTTTAGGAAAAAAAGTTCTTTTTTCATGAACAAAATAAATAAATGCTGACATCAGCAAATTATATTAATGATACGAAACAAACATTTTAAATTAAGAATATTAAGGATATAATCTTTGTATGTTTCAAATCTCATATTAATATATTTAATTGATTTGGAGATACAACATGTCAAAAGTCCAGGTGGGTCTACACCTAATTTGGCAACATTTGCTGACGTCAGCACTTAACCACGTAACATAAACAAAAAAATGACGTCATCTTGTTTGCCATATCTTGGTTGTTACTTGTGTCGAGTTTCAAGGCTCTAGCATTTATAGTTATGAGAATAAAGGGGGGCACAATGTGTCAAAAAGTCTAGTCTGGATAGGGTTAATTTACAAAAAAAAATTAATCTGGTAATCATCAGTGCTCTTTTGCAGTATGCTTCAAAACCAGGCAGCCCTAAAAAGTGCTAATTTTGCTAATTTCAAAACCAAGCAGAAGATCAGCTATACCTGGGAAAATAATTTGGTCTTTGATCTACTTGTCAAAAAAATAAATTTAAGATCAGCCCTGTAATCAAATTTTGGTGAANTTTTTCATGAACAAAATAAATAAATGCTGACATCAGCAAATTATTTTAATGATACGAAACAAACATTTTAAATTAAGAATATTAAGGATATAATCTTTGTATGTTTCAAATCTCATATTAATATATTTAATTGATTGGAGATACAACATGTCAAAAGTCCAGGTGGGTTTACACCTAATTTGGCAACATTTGCTGACGTCAGCACTTAACCACGTAACATAAACAAAAAAATGACGTCATCTTGTTTGCCATATCTTGTTTGTTACTTGTGTCGAGTTTCAAGGCTCTAGCATTTATAGTTATGAGAATAAAGGGGGGCACAATGTGTCAAAAAGTCTAGTCTGGATAGGGTTAATTTACAAAAAAAATTAATCTGGTAATCATCAGTGCTCTTTTGCAGTATGCTTCAAAACCAGGCAGCCCTAAAAAGTGCTAATTTTGCTAATTTCAAAACCAAGCAGAAGATCAGCTATACCTGGGAAAATAATTTGGTCTTTGATCTACTTGTCAAAAAAATAAATTTAAGATCAGCCCTGTAATCAAATTTTGGTGAATTTTCCAACAGGAGTACATTTATTAGGGACACCCGGTAGAAGATTTGAATAAAGTTTCTATGATGGCTGGTGGGTTTGCTTTTAGGTTCTTATTTAAAAGGTGCTTAGATTAATTTCAGGGTATAAAGGTTAGTCTAGTATCCAGGGTAAAAGGTTCTTAAAGTTTCTTATTCGAAAGGTCTGACAACCGAAAGGTCTGACAACCTTTTCGAGAGTCATCAGCAAGAGATTTTCAACCCTGCTTTTTGCTTTTGGCAATGTTATTAACAATCTAAGAACCAATTCTAAACTTAGAATCTTGACAACAAGTTTGGCTATTAAAAAGGAGGGAAAGACATTTAGATTTTAACGGTTTAACAGCCAACAGGGACAAAATAGATGTATTAAGGACCATCAACAATAACTTGTATTACCCTTGCAATAAGAACATACCTTTTAATCAAACTGAAACAGGTTCTTATTTACAAGGTGCATAATTGAGGAAAAACAGCATGTATGTTCTTACTTTTCTTGGTTCTTATATGGAGGAATTTACTATATTAACTACATTCAATATGAACGCGACTGTAAAGAAACATATTATACAAGTTTTTATACTCACATCAAATTTGTTCTGGAAAAAATCATCGTTGTTGAACGAGCGGGTGGATGGATGGATGGATCTTTCTTCATCAACTGAATAATTGCTGATCGCGTTTGTTAGACGTTTAAATCTTTAAAATTGTGCTCTTTGATGCACGTACCTTGCATACGTAATTGAACAAACAAATCCCTGGGTGGCTCTTTTCATCGACTGAATACTTATTTATCGTATTTACGATTACTAGAGGTCCGAACATGAAATGTTTCCTCGTTGATTCACGTACCTTGAATACGTTATTGAACAAACTGATATCTGGGTGGCTATTTTCATCAACTGAATACTTAATTATTGTATTTTCGATGATTGTTTTCATTGTTCATGAACCTACCTTGAATACGTTATTGAGCAAATAAGCAAATAAATACAGGTATATAAAAACTACCAAGGCAGACGACCCAACTGAATACTCTAATTATCGCATTAAATGCATTAACTGTATTGTAAACATTGCAAGAAAGGGTTGTAGCGTTGCATTTGGATTTTTCTAAAACTTTGAAAACGGTTAATGGTGTTGTTTATTTATAAGCAGGTGGGTAAAAAAAAAAAGAATCGCCATTTGAAAAGCCACTGTGGGAGATTTTCTGCAGAAAGCCCCACGGAGAAACCTTCAGAAACGGCATAAAATCACGAAATATTGTCCCCAATATTTCTCCTTAACCCTCTCAGGCGCCGAGTCCAAGTTTTGAATTTTTTCCTCCAACTTTTTGTGAAAAAATCGAGGTGATCAGAAATGGATGAAATTTGGGCAATACGCCAATATATCAAATCGTGAAATCCCTAACCCTGACCCTAAACCGAATGCTAACCCTAACCCTAACCCTGAACCTAACCCTAACCTTTCCCCTAACCCCAAAACTAACCCTAACCCTAATTTATTTCAATGTTAATCCTAACCCTAACCCTAATTTATTTCAAGGTTTTGATATATTGGCGTACTCCCGAAATTTGGCACCAAGGTCAGTTCTAGGTCGCTGATTTCGAATCTGCTTTCAATTTTTGACAATTTTGCATCCTTTCTCGCTAGGTGGCTCTAAAGTGGAACAAATAGCAAATATCTGTCGAGTCGACACCGATCACCAAAATGGCTCAAAACTACGGGAAAATTTGTAGGAAACACAATGTTACGTTCCTGAACTCGAATCTTCTGTCACTTTTTGAAAATTCTGTCACAATTTGTCTCTGAGTGGCTCTAAAAGTGGAAAAATTAGCAAATGCACTGTCAAATCGACACCGATCATCAAAATGGCTCAAAATTACGGGAAAATTTGTAAGAGATACAATGTTACGTCCCTAAATTCGAATCTGCTGTCACATTTTGAAAATATTTTCACCATTTGTCTCTGTGTGGCTCTAAATGTGGATAACAAAGGAGATGCACTTGCAATATGGGACTAATTATCAAAAGTTCTCAAAATCGACCAAAACCATGCAGAAAATACAAGCACGGGGCGCTAAATGGGAATCTGCTCTCAATTTTTGAAAATTTTGTTACCATATGTCTCTATGTGGCTCAAAAAGTGGAACAAGTAGCAAATACACTGTCGAATTGAGACCGATGATCAAAAGTTCTAAAAATCGAGCGAAACTTTGCAGTAATTACAAGCACATGACCCTGAATTCGAATCCACTACCATTGTTTGGAAATTTTGTGACGCTGTATCGCTATGTGGCTCTAAAAATGGAACAAAAAGCAACTATTTCTGCAAAATGGAACTGAATATTGAAAATACTCAAATTACACGAAAAATGGTAGAATATACAATTCCACTCCACTGAAATTTGATCTGCTGATACTTTGTGAAAGTTTTATCTCTTTTGTCTCTCTTTGGCTATAAAAGTGGAACAAACAACAAATGCACAGGCAACATTGGGCCGAAAATGCAAAATATCTAAAATTACATTAAACTTTGCAGAAAGCACAATTTTAGGACGCTGAACTCAATTCTGGCATCGATATTTGAAAATATGTCACCAAGTGTCTTTAAATGGCACCAAAAGTGGAACAAAGTGTTGTTTCAGTTTCTTGAAATACAGTTTGTCCACGAGCACTAACGAGTGACACACGGCTTGAGAAAAATACGAAACTAAGCACGAAAAACCTACCCTATCAATATCACCTAGAAATGGTAACAAGCGCCTTTTTAACCCATTCAATTTGAGACTTTTTCCTGTCGTTTTATATTTGGGCATTTTCTATCGTGAAGCAATTGGAACTTTGTAAAACTTTTTACTGCTCTGTCGATGTCGAGAAATCCAAGTGATACATTAGATGTGATAGATCAAGCACAAAGGGCAACCGTTTAGACACCATTCATTTTAGCTCCAAAATCTAGAGATGCATGTGATGCAACAGGATCTTATACCCAGAATGTTACAGTAAAAATTTCCATTCAACCAAGATTAAAAGTTGTGTATGATAGCTACATAACTCATTATTTTTAACATCGCCTGCTTCATGATTAAAATTGAAAGACTTCTCATGCTCGTTAGACCTCTAGAATTGCCGCATAACGAGAACTCAAGGTAGACAGCCAGCACCATGTTTTGCATCAGTGCCGTGCTGGGGATGAAGTTGCGAGGGGGGCAAAAGGTACAAATAGCGCCCCTTCCTTAATTATCAGTAAATTTCGCGGGTGTAGTTAGTTTTATTTATCATCTTCTGTGCATGAAATAAGTTTGAAAATTCATGTCAACAGAGATTTAGTTATCTTTGGTCCTGGTGGCTGCAGACGAGCTTGCAGTCCCTTTAACAAATGCTATTGACAGCAGCATGCGAAACTATAGGTTTCCAAATAATGGAAAACGCGCCGCGGTATGTCCTTTGGATAAAGGGGAAGCTAATAGTACAGCTGAACGAAACTTTCGTCCAGTCAGTATACTAAATATCTTCTCCAAAATCTATGAAAAGATATTGAAAAACCAACTTATCCCATACTTAGATGAAACCCTTTCACTTTTCATCGCTGCCTATAGAAAATCATATGGCACACAACATGTCTTGGTAAGAATGATTGAAGAATGGAGGGCTAAACTCGATAGTGATAATATTGCAGGGGCTATCCTAATGGACTTAACACGATTTACTTATAGCCAAACTACATGCCTATGGCTTGGATGAAAATGCGCTGGTTGGATGAAAAATCTACTCCTACCTAAAACGGCGGAAACAGTCTGTTAGGATCAATAATACGTATAGCTCTTTCCAAACTATTTTGTCAGGGGTACCCCAAGGCGCAGTTTTGGGCCCTATTCTAGTCAATGTTTACATAAATGATCTCTTTTTGTTCATCAAACGAGCAACAATGCATAATTATGCTGACAATAACACGTTAGCTTATTTTTCCAAGACTCTATCAAATTTGATTGAGGTGCTGGAAGAAGAAGCTGGAGTTGCTTGGACTTGGCTAAAACAAAATCAAATGATAGCTAATCCAGAAAAAGTCCATGCACTCCTTATTAGAAAGGATCAAACGAATACAAGTGGAGAAAATTTCAACATCCAAGGAAAAATGATCAAATCGGAAGAAACGGTCAAATTACTAGGCATTCAACTAGATTATAAACTGAACTTTGAACAGCATATCTCTGAACTATGCAGAAAAGTTGCATCACAACTCAATGTTTTAAAAAGGCTCAAACAATTTATTGGTTTTAATGAAAAGAACATTCTTGTCCAAAGCTTTGTATATTCAAATTTTGATTATTGCCCTCTTGTATGGTACTTCTCATCAGCTAAATCCTTGCAAAAGATTGAAAAGATTCAAGAACGTGCCCTTAGATTTTTACACAATGATCACCTTAGCTCGTATAACGACTTACTTTTGAAATCAGAAAGGTGTACTATGCATGTTTCCCGTCTAAGAGTTCTCTGTATAGAAATTTTTAAGACACTGAAAAATTTAAACCCGTCTTTCATGCACGATATTTTCAAAATAAAATCTTCTAATTACTCATTAAGAAACTCCAACGACTTACAGCATTATAGACCAAATCAAGTCACCTNCTTTGTATATTCAAATTTTGATTATTGCCCTCTTGTATGGTACTTCTCATCAGCTAAATCCTTGCAAAAGATTGAAAAGATTCAAGAACGTGCCCTTAGATTTTTACACAATGATCACCTTAGCTCGTATAACGACTTACTTTTGAAATCAGAAAGGTGTACTATGCATGTTTCCCGTCTAAGAGTTCTCTGTATAGAAATTTTTAAGACACTGAAAAATTTAAACCCGTCTTTCATGCACGATATTTTCAAAATAAAATCTTCTAATTACTCATTAAGAAACTCCAACGACTTACAGCATTATAGACCAAATCAAGTCACCTTTGGTTCAAACAGCCTTCGATCATTGGGACCTCAAATCTGGAATGGACTGCCAAATGAAATGAAATCCGCCGACAATTTAAATAGTTTTAAAAATATGATAGAAAAGTGGGATGGCCCAAACTGTAAATGTAACGCTTGTCTTTACGTATCCGGAAATTAGTTTTATTTAGTTAATTTATTAAAACACTGTACAAATATTTATGTATTATTTATCTATCGATTTGGATTAGTTTACTTTGTATATTGTATATAGTTAGTAAGCTGGATGTAAATAATCGATGTAAAATAAGTTGACAAACAAACAAACAAACAAAATTTGGTCATCGTGACCACGCCCTTTTTACTGCTAGGAAATGCCCTTTTACCAATAGGGAACGCCCTGTTTGCAGCTAGGGAACTCCCTTTAATAGCCTGTAAACATTAAGGAGGAATGAGACAGCTTCTGCTGAAAGGAAACCCTCCTTAAAAGAATGAAACATGAAAAAAAATATGAAATATGAGGCTGTCAAAATCTTCAGAGTCACCAGTCAGCAAATTTATAAGAATTTCTACGAAAAAATAATTGCAAGCAATGCTGGCTAGTTATTAAGATGAAACACTAGAGGCTCAACTATTAACATAAAATTTAAAAAAATAGTATTGTTGGAATGTTTTAAGAAAATTCTCTTCGTTCACTAACTAGTTGGCTTAGGTGCCTTCGGCGTCCCTATAAAGATGAACATTCATCTTGGTGCCCCTCGTATTTGATCGGCAGGGGGGGGCACTTGCCCCCTGCCCCCCTGCCAGCACGCCACTGTTTTGCATGACACTGATTATTTGGGACAATATGGTTTGAGGCAGCTGAACATGGCATAAATCCACCATATTTTATTTTGAGCCATTACAAAGAGCAAAATTCGCATCTTGTGAATGTAGAAAATTTATTCTTTCAACTCTCAGGCATACTTTTATATGTGCACATTATCAAGCATCTAAGATATTTTAGCTTACATGGAAATCATGAAAATATTTTTTTTAAAGTTGATAAAATTCTCAAAAATGTGGTTAGAGCAGAGTAATCGATCTTGCAGTAGCCTTAAACAGGACACCTTAAAATTTAGCCAATGTGTATGTTCTTTGTTCCACGTTTAGAGCCATATAGCGACACAGGGTCATAAAACTGTCAAAAAGTGGCAGCGGATTCAAATTCAGCGTCCCGTGCTTGTATGTTATGCAAAGTTTCGCTCAAGTTTTAGAATTTTTGATAATCGGTCTCAACATCTCAATTTGACAATGTATTTACTATTTGTTCCACTTTTGGAGCCACATAGAGACAAATTTTGACAACAGCATCAACAAGTGACGGCAGATTCGAATTTAGGGACGTCAAATTATGTTTAAGACAAATTTCTCCCATAATTTTGAGCCATTTTGAGGATCGTTCTCAATTGGGCAGTGTATTTGCTATTTGCTCCACTTTTAGAGCCATATAGAGACAATTGGTGACAAGATTTCAAAAAGTGACAGCAGATTATTAGCGAAATTCGCGACCTAGAATTGACCTTGAAGCCAAATTTCGTCCATTTCTGATTACCTCAATTTTGTTCACAAAAAGTGGGACGAACAAATTCAAAACTGGGACTCAGCGCCTGAGATCCGTCCCTTGTTTTGTGGCATGTCTGTCTGTTTGCTAGATTTGAATAGCAGTCGCAAAGCAACCTTTTATGCGTCATTGAAAAGAAATTTTAGTTGATCACACGCGTTCCTATGGGAGGCCTACTTATATGGACACATTACCTTTAAGGTAACTCTGCTTTCCGCTCTGATGAGCACGGAAAACCGATTTTCAGAAATCCTCTACTCCAGAAATTCATTAATTACTTTAGAACCAATCGGTCTATCGAAATTCTGTAAAAAGCATGGTATTACCCATGTTCTTGGCAATCGAAAGATATATTAAACGCAATCGTTTGCTTTTGCAGCTTTTGAGACTGGTCATTTTAAAATATTGTATAGGTTTCAGAAGACTTCATTATCCACTCCGCTAATCTAAAGATTTTTTCATCAAACTTTTTTTCCACGGACACTACATGTTCATGGAGAGACATGGCAAATTTGAAGGCAAAAACTTGGCTAGATTTTCCGCAATAAAATTGTAAATTTGGTAGCCTACTCGACAACAAACACTAGGAAAACTGGTACAAGTATGTGTGAAAAATTTCAGCATTTTTTCGAGATCAAGAAAGAGAATTGCTATTTGCTATTTGATATCTTGATTTAGTCCCAAATCGAAGAGTTAAAATGTATAGAAATATTTTCAATGCACATGCCCTTTCGCGATTGCTTTCTTTTCCCTCCCCCCCCCTGGGGATAAAGTAAGATACCCCAAATGCTCATTCAAGATTTTAAAGGAAAGTGATAGACTCGAAAGAATGCTGAAATTGTTCACACATGTTTGCAAGTGCTTCACCGAGTCTTTCGCATTTGCCTATCGATAATCAATTGACCAGTTGTTCTAGTGTTTGTTGTCAAGTGGACTACCAAATTTTAAAACTTTATTGCGGAACATCTAGCCAAGCTTTGCCTTCAAATTTGGCATGTGTCTCCATGAACATGTACTGTCCGTAGTATAAAAGTTTGATTAAAATCTTTAGATTAGCGGAGTGGATAATGAAGTTCTTCTGAAAACTACAAAATATTTCAAAATGACCAGTCTCAAAAGCTGCAAAAGCAAACCATTGCGTTTAATATGTCTTTTAATTGCCAAGAACATGGGTAATACCATGCTTTTTACAGAATTTCGATAGACCGATTGGTTCTGGAGTAATTAATAAATTTCTGGAGTGGAGGATTTCTGAAAATCAGTTTTCCGTGCTCATCAGAGCGGAAAGCAGAGTTACCTTAAGGTTACTGTAACCCTTCAGACAAAATATTCTCGATTTTTCGTTTTCGTTATAATCTAATGGTTTAAATATTTGAGTACCGTTTCAACCAACTCACTTCCAGAAATAACCACAATTACTGGGAAATTTGAGCATTTTAAAAGAAGCAATCATATTTCTCAAAAACTGCGGGAATAGACTTCAGAGGATTAAAGTAAACTCACTTGATCTTGCAGCTATATTCACAACATCCTCTGCTGTTATTTTCTTGATATAACGATTGACCAAAACCGCGCTAAAGCTTTATTGCTTGACCTGCGGCTTTATGTTTGCACTTTCAAGCCTAATCGTTTTTCCCGCGCGTTTTGCTTCAATTTGATAAAAGCCTGATTTCTCGAAACAAGATTCCGGGGTACTGGTGGCTACTAAAAAACCTTGGTGTACCTAACGGGCCAATCAAATCGCTTTACACTTGGCATACAGGGTCACAAAGCATATAACTTCCAAACGGTGTCAGTGATTTATGATAGATCCACTGGTCCGACTTTTATAAGGGTTTAAAAGTTAAAAAAGACATTTCAGACATTAACATTAATTTAAAATTGCATTATTTCTAGACAGCACGTTTTATCAAAAATTCGTGACACTGTTTTGCAGTTCAGGACCTTAAGTCTTAGGTAAATAGATAGTTTTGGTCGAACAATGCCCGATGAGGTACACCAAGATTTTTTCGCAAGGGTGGTCGATTTCGCCTAATATCTGGAATAAATCATTTTCATTTTTATTTAATCAACTGGTTATATTTTTATGGTATTCTACGTTTTATTCTGCTTCGAATAATATATAAGTTTGTTTGGTACAGTTTAAGGAACGGCCGTGAAAAGTAGAGATTCTTAATCGCTGTCTGAAGGGTTACAGTAACCTTAAGTATAAGAAAGTTCAAATAAATGTTAAGACAATAATATTTGTGCCATAAGATATGAGATTTATTGCTGCAAAACCAGATACATATATACGGTAAAACAGATGACCTAATCTTACACGGAGTTCTTATTCATGAAGATCACCACTCGAAACGTTTAACAAAGTCTAATATATTTTTGAATTCCTGTTTGTTTTATACAGTATTGCATTGGAGCTCTAGATTCATCATATATGTGGTATTTATAATAATTAATAATCATCATCGCTCGGCATAATCTGACATATTGAAATAATATCAAGCCTGAGCAAGGGCGCCTACCTCGTATGAATTGGGTTATTCGCAGTCCTTTTTTCGTCACAATGTACACGGAGCAATTGCAGTCTTTTTATGGCGTGGGAAGGATGCAATTGTAAATTATGCTGTTGATTATAAATATTATGGTTTGCTGTATAAAGTATGTATTCGGCCAAACTTTAAAAATCAATATCTTCACTGTCTCTTAACCGATTTGAATTTGTTTTATTGTACACTAACCCCAAGGGTGTGCTTAATAACGATGATATAAAATTATTTGGAATACAAAACTTCACTTTTTGCCATTTATTCCCTTATTTTGCAATTCTTGATCACTGCGAATTGGACAGCAATTGCTCTGTGTACTATGTCACAAAAACAGGACTGCGAATAAACCCAATTCATACAAGTAAGTGCCCTTGGCGTGAGTGGGCAATCACAACTGGAAATAAGAACGTGTTCCTCCCAAAACTCAATTCAGTCATCTTCAGGTCTCCAAAAATTCTCGCGAGAATCCACTGTGCCACTTTCCGTACAAAAAACTAGGAATTTCCTAAGAAATCTTAGCTTTCCAAGCAACCTCCCCCCCTCCATGTTTGTTGGTACGGTTTAGGTACCATGAAATGCCGGATAAATCTGAAGTTATAGTCGGATCTCTAGCACTTACCACTTACAGAATTTTCCATCATGGTACGTTTGTTCTGCTGAAAAACTGGACATGCATACCGTGTGAGTTGGTGAAGGTGATGTTGCGTTTTTTAGCGCCAAGCGCTGGGATCGCAGAATAGAAAAGACCTAATCGAGTCCGCGACCCTCCCGCGACTCCTTGTCATGACGCTCAAATGGTGAGGCTCTACCTGGGATCGAACCCTGTCCACCTGCCTGTTCTGGCTGCAAAGTCAGAGGATTTACGCCACTGCGCCACAACACCTTCCCAGTTTGACAACTTCAGTTAAAAAACGAACAGTCCCAGTTTAAAAGATCATTTCTTCTTGGATATCAAGGCAATGCTATTGGCAAATATATCATTTAATAGTGGATATGTTCAAATAAATTTCAAAATTTACCAAACTGAACTCGGCCACTCCGTTCTGGTCTATTATGAGGGATTTTCGGGAGAAAATCTCTTCAAGAAACATTTTAACCCTATCCAGACTAGGGGGGGGGGGTACACAGTGACCCCCTAGTGAATTTTTCCACGCCGCTCCTTGAGTTCTTCTACTATAACCTAGATTTTTTGTGACTTTTAGTTTCTATTTAAGAGACATCCTTTCATGTCAATTTCAATAATTTTCACGCTGGTTCAGGGGGTCAACACATAATTTTAAATTGAGTACTCTGCAAAATAAATACCTTTTCAGCCATACCTTTTGAACCACTATAGTTCTATAACAATGAAACAAACATAGCTGATCTCCTCTTGAGAAGGGCTTTCATTTGATATATAGTTTGTTGATTTTTGATAACGTCATCAATTATTCGTTGTTGCGCATGCGCATTTGCAAAAAAACATTTTAAGCTTCACTTTGGGAACAATTAGCTTTATCATGCGATGCAGCAGGTCTTTTATGTACATCTAGCATTTTTTGCGATTTTTTANGTTACATGTGCCAAGCTTCAAGTCTCTAGCAGTTATAATTTTGAGAATAAAGGGGGGCACAATATTCCCCCCTTGTGCCCCCAGAGTTTCAAAAAGCCTAGTCTGGATAGTGTTAAATTATTCATTGCATTTCATTGCACCTAAACCGTACTAAAAAAAATTTGGGAGATTACTGGGAAAGCTAGGATTTCTTAGGAAATTCCCAGATTGTTATTGTGCGGAAAGTGGCACAGTGGATTCTCGGAGAAAATCCTGGACAAGAAAGATTGTTCTTTCAGATGGATACAGTACATATATGCAAATCTTATTTGTTTTGAAAATTTTGAAAAATCATAGTTGGGTTGTGTTTTTCTGAAACACACTTTATAATTTTGTTACAGGTCTTCCATTTCATGTGCCACAAAATGCGAGTTTTAATACTGAACAAACGTCAAGTCTTTTCAAAGCTCTCTGTGAGAAGCAAGATATTTGTAGATTTTCTGCTGCAACATTGCGTGTGCATAAAACTTGGTAACTCCACTATTATTATCCTCTGCGTAATCGTCAAGGTCTTGTTTGTACCAGAAGCGCAACTGTTGTCCCGGATGTAGTTCAATGACGCCATTGAATATGACAAACTGGGTGTTACTGAAGTTTCCATCATGGCTGTTGCCTTTTCCCTTGGGTAGAAGAACTTTATTTTGGCTATCAGTTATGACAATCAAAATTTGGTCCATCTTAAGTGGTAAGAAAAAGCAACCAAATTTTGTCCTGTGAATGGCAGCTGGCGCAAGGTCTGTACAACTAAGGTAGCCAGAATGGTAGATCAGCTCTATTTTGTATTTTCCATGAGGCACATATACCGTTACTGAAGCAAATTGATTATCTCTTGCTCCCACCTGCATCAATCCGCTATCTGGTCCCTGAAGTGGATATTTGTCTATTGGATAAAGGCATGATATAATAAAAGTTAAAATTTTGAGAGGGAAAATTTGGAGGCAACAATCTTTGGAATTTTTCTGATAGCGTTCTGGGCATAGCAGATGTGCCAGAAAAGGTTTTTTCTCCTTGAAAGCCTTCTGCAAGGCAAGATTACAAAATTACGAGAAAAATCCCATATTTGGAGACTGGTAACATTGAAAAACTGTAATAATTCTTTTGTTTCAGATTGGATTGAAACAGAATTGGTACAAATTAATTGGTCGTTGCTTGAACTTTCATGTGATCTATGATTTATCTATATTTGCTAACGTCCGCAAAAATACAGTATATGACGTCATTCATGGGAAGGCCAAAATGACCCCCTCCCCTTGGGAAAAACATCGACAAATTTGCCTGGGGTGCAATATGGTTGAGATTTTTCTGATTAGATTATTTCAAAACACAGCTCAGTATATAAAACTCTCGTTTCATATTTCGGAAATTATGTTACATTTAAACATTTCATGAGTGTCAGACAATTAAAGCATATTCATTATGTTTCATTTTTTACGATTATAAGCTTAACATTGTCACATCCGAGACCTGTTTCTCCAGCTTTGCAAGGGTAGCATTGGTATCCTGGCAATTCACATGTGTCTCTACAAGTTTCATCTTCAGAGCATGGATTCCTTTTCTCGCAAACTTGTCCAAGCTGTTTGAAAAATGAAAAATCATTATTTAGCTTATCATTCACTCGAAGCACTCGCAAGGGGCCCATTACTTAATCCGCAATTGGCACCTCATTCCTTCCCAATCAACTAGCCCAGGACTCGAAGCATTACTATATGAAAATCCTTACTTGAGTTGAAATTCAAAATACACTTTTGGTTCAGTTAACTGTGTTCTGAAAGGGACTCATGTCAAAAGATCCCTAGATGTCTCGCGATTGACAGGGAGATTTTCTATCTAAAAAGGGGAAGATTCCTGGGTTTAATCTGCTAGAACTATATTTACCTGATTGAAAGAATAATTTCTGGTAAAACAGTACAAAAAAGTTAAGATTGGGAACATTAACAGCCAAGTGAACGTTTTTAACAATCTTACCAAGGGAAAGCTATAATTTGTTGATCTGAATTTCCAACCAGGTCTCTCTACAAATGTAACATTCCAGTCTTTCCAATCTTCCGGTGTTTTATGATTAAGTTCACATTTCATATCACCACCAGTCTCTTTGTTGTATGATTTGCAGCGACGTTCCATCAGACATTTAAATTTGCATTGATTTTCAGTTAGAAACAGCAGCGTCACAATGACAGATCCCTGTAGTGCAGTGTCATGTTTGATTATGCTAAAATTAGCGTAGCTTTTGCAGGGTAAGCGAAGGATTTCGCTTTTGATCTCCCATACTATGAAGCATGCATAACTACGAAAAATAATTATTTGCCACACTGAGTCAATTTTATGCAAATTAGAACGTCGAGATAAACTAGAGTAAAACAGAAAAATAGCTGAAATGGGAACGGCAAGATTCTTAACCCTATTTCACATAGGGGGGGGGGGCGTTTTTCGCCCACAACCAAACTTTGCTACATTGCGCCCAAAATACACAAGGTATGACAACCAAACCTCCGTGACTTTTGATGAAATTTTTTGCCAATTATAGTTTCAATATTTCATTGTTCTAGACTTGATGACGTGACCACAATAGCACCATATTTGGAGAGTGGTTGATAAAAAATTTTGTTGTTTTTGTTGTATTGACTTGAAACATGCATCATTCGATCGACCATAATGAGAGCTTTCATTGATATATAATTGTTCTATATTTGCTGACATCAGCAAAGTTTAGTATCTATGACGTTATTAGCGTTTATGACGTCTTTTTTCCTATAAATAAAAGTATGAATTGAAAATTTTGCAGCAAATTAGCTTTATCTTGCTTGTTTAATGCATTTTGAGTCAATATAGATTGGAAATAGGAATAATACTATGAAAAAATGGAAGCGACAATCTGTCCGTCGAACAAAGATATAATTAAATGCTAATTGTTCTAAAAATAGACACTGATAATTTGTCAAAAGTATATATTTTTAATCTACATTGTGTTCTATATTTTTAAGACCATTTGCATAAAAATCGGTCCAATAATTAATTAAATATAAAACAATGAGGAAGCCTTAATTTTGCAAACTTTCCTTTGTTTTGGTTACCTAGCAACGAATCACGTGACTAAGTAATTGTCATTGTTATATTTGAAAAGCTTCTTGTCCAAAGAACAATTGAGGTAAGTCTCATTGCTATATCCTTTGCTGTTTCAGAGAAAAAGAGGGGGGGTGAAAAATGCCCCCCCCCCATGCCAAAATATAAAAAAATACACCATGTGAAATAGGGTTAAATCAACCTCGTCCCCAAGACTTTTTGTCTCCGTCCCAGTATGACAAAAGGTCCTGGGGACGAGGTTGAGAGTTAAATATGAATAAATTAACGTCTCTACTGTCATTAGACCCGGTTACTGTCAAGCAAAGAGAGAAGCTATCAACAAATTGAAGGAGACCTTCTTGTGTGCCCCAGAGTTAGTTGCTTTGGCTTAAAATGTGATAGACGCATACTTAGAAACTTAGAAACTTAAGAGTACTTAGAAATATAAGCTTAGGGCTCAAATCTTTCAAATCTTTAAAGAGGTGGGTGTAAAATTCTATGACATTTTTCTTTGAATTGAATGGCTTGAAAGGAACTTAGGGTACTTTGCTGTAAATCTGCCGTGGAAATTTTTTGATATCTTCAAGAAAACCCTACTTTATGAAGGTCTACAATACGGTGGCAAGCAGAAATCTGTCGCTCTTCTGGTTTAGGATTTAGAAATTTGATGACGTCACAGCCTCAAATATAATAAATACCGCTATTTTGAAAATAATGAAGAGATCAAAAAATGTCCACGGCAGATTTACGGGAAAGTACCTAAATTCCTTTCCAGCTATTTAATTCAAAGAAAAATGTAAAAGAGTTTTACACCCACCTTTTTAAAGATTTGAAAGATTTGAGCCCCATGCAAGAAATATAAAGCTTTTGAGCCGAATGGAAGCAAGAATCTATGGTGATATCGGACAAGAATTTGAGCAATGGCAACTCATTTTTAACAATGGAAGCATATGCATGGTGTCCCAAAGAACGTAACCCACCATTATTCGAAATTCTTCAGAAAATGATGATAGTTGAATTGATTTGATGCATACCATCTAAAAGTTCGTTCTATCTTCTTTCGCAGAATATGCAGTTTAGTTACAAGGTTTGTAGGTTTCTCCAAAATGTGTTTTATAACTTTTTAACGCTAAAAAGTCTTAATTTTGCCCTTTCAGGATGCTTCATCTGACATAGGCCATACATGCTAAAATATCAATTACCTGATAAAAATTTCAACCAAGGTACCCAAACTGCATCTCATTGTAAAGGAAATAGATTGTGATTTCTGATGGTACAAACTTCATCTATTGTAATCTTATAATGTTTTGAAAATTTTCAGTTATTGTTGGGCTGCATTTTATATTTTGACTCCCTGTATAGCTAATAAAGGAATTGAAATAGACCTTTTAGCGCAAAGAGCGACAAATATGTTATGGGTTTAACAATCTTCAATATAATGAAGGATGCTTATTGATGAAAGATGTAAACCTACGAGTCAAAGTCGGAAAAGAGAAAGGTGAAAGAAAACATCAAAACAGAAATAGGAATCGTAAAATAAACCCTCTGTATGCTGACGACAAACTTTCTACCGCGAAACATCGAATAGATCATATCAATAACACCATTCCTTGTAAAATTGAAGAAAGAGACCTACAAATAAATGAATCAAAAACTGAGGCATGTAAGATCGAACAAAAGGGAGACGAAGCGTGGAAAGAATACAAAGTTCGGGAAGTTTAGGGACCACTCATTATTTACAGAGGGGTTGGTACCGAAGAGAAATGGGTTGGGTAAAAACAATTTTCTGACATAAAAATGTTGGGTAAATATTTTTTCATGTAACTTGAGGATTGGGTAAACAACATTTTCCCACCAATTAACACCAAATGTTTAATTAAAGTACAAAATTGTCCATTTCATCATCATCAACATCATCCTCATCATCTGACTCGCTTTCAATGTCTGCTATCCTGGAGAAATGAACTTTTTGGGCTTTTTTCGTCTTCTTCTTCTTGCTTTTTTGCTCCCTTTGCCTTTTTTTCTTGCGATTGGCTTCAAAACTAACTATTGCATTAACAATTTATTTTTTTTGACATTCAAATCATGTTTCTAGTAGGGGTTGGGTACAAATTTGTGTAAGCGGTAAATTGTTGGGTAGAGGTTTTTTCCATCACCTTTTGAGTTGGGTAAGAAGATTCTTTAGAGCAAAAAACATTTCTCTTCGGTACCAACCCCTCAATTGATGCTTATAAAACTTTCAACAGCATTTTCAGCAGCAAGACAAACTCTTAAGATCAACCTGAGAACTTTTAATGCCTATGTTGCAAGTGTGTTTCTGTACAATAGCGAACTGTGGACTTTTACCAAAAAGCTAGAAAGCAACATTGACACTTTCCAACGTAGACATCTAAGAAAGATTTTAGGAATTAACTGGCAACGAAGTATTACCAACGAAGAGCTCTAAGCTAGGACGAAATGCGAGCCATTTAGTGAAATAATGAGAGCGAGAAGACTAACATTGCTAGGAGACTTGATGCGACTACATCCTGATATGATATGATATGATATAATTATTTATACACGATACAACCCTTCAGCTACAATATAATAAATACAAATAGAATAAATACATTAATTAATATAAAGTAAAAATTAAATAACGTAAGGTGCTGTTCTTCCAGGGGGTCGTGTTTTTAAATTGACGTTTTCAGTCAGCTCTTCAAGTACTCCTTTAGTTCTTTTTTAAAGCGACTAATAGTGGGGAGTTCTCTAATATTAACTGGAATATCGTTCCAAACTTTCACAGCAGAATAGTAATAACCCTTTTCCGCATGTTCCGTATTTAGTCTAGGAATTAGAAGATCTCTACAGTGCCTTGTTGCATAGTTTGACTGCGAGGATCTTTGCTGAAACTTATCCCAGAGGCTTTCAGGGCTTAATTTGTTCATAATCTTATATGTCATGACCGATCTATCAAAATGAATAAGATTTTCAACGCTCAGCCAGTCACATGACCAGTTATCCTTGAATCTGGCGCTTTCTATTATTGACCGAGCCCTGTCCTGTAGACGTTGGAGGTTATCAAGTTTTGTTTTAGGAAGGCTGCCCCAAATAACATTAGCGTAACGTAGATGGCTTTCGACAATGGCGTAATAGACACTACATAGCTTTGTTTGGGGAATTATATTTTTTAATTTCTTTAGTGACGCGAGCCCTCCACAGATTTTACCCTTCACAATTTTGTATTGCTCGTCCCACTTTAGATTTTCGTCGACAGTTACACCTAGCGATTTCGTCTTCGTGACACGCTTGATATCAGAGCCATTTAACGTGAGCGTACTCGAGATATTCAGCGCGTTTACTTTACGTGAGTGGCCTATTACCATGTATTCTGTCTTTGCGGGGTTAGGACTTAACTTATTTATTCTCATCCACTCAGAGAGGTTGAGCAATTCCTGTTGTGCCTCGAAGACCAGTTTCTCAACATCATCCAACGCGATCGTTACACTGGTATCGTCGGCATAGATATTAGCTTGCGAAAATTTCAAGCATTTCTCAAAGTCGTTCAGATATATGATAAAAAGGAGAGGTCCTAAGCAGGAACCTTGCGGTATACCACACGTTACCTCACTTGTCTTTGATCTCTGAAGCCCTAGCAAGAAAAGACCTTGGAGAATATCTCAGGGAAGTGAAAAGGCCACGAGGAAGACCAAAGACGACCTGGATGCAAACCATACGGCAAGATTCGAATACAATCGGAATCAAACTAGATCTTTCAAAGCAACCAAAACATTGAATAGAATATTGGAACTAACAAATGATAGAAAAGAACTGGCGTAGCATTGTAAAACCCGTTGTGCAGTACTAACAGCGTATGACGTCATAGTAGTAGTACTAGCATAGCTACGAAAAGAAACTTGAAAATAGATGAGTGACATGAAACAGCTTTCAGAAATAAAGCGAAGCATAGCACTGAGTAAATACGAGACATACCTCAGACACATAGTCATACATACAAGATATAAAATTTTGCAAAGTAGATATATCGACATTTGTGAAGCGTTTAGAAGAACATTCATCTTCAAAGGTAGCAATAGCGGATCCCTGCAGAACAGTGTCTTTTTGACCATGCTGAAATAGACCTCTTCGCACTTTTTTGCTTTTTAGCTATTCTGTACAAGAGTCTGGATCGAGCGATATTTTTATACACCTTTATAGAATAAATACCCTGAATAAATTTTTGAATGCGCACAACAGTGATAGAAGCCAGAGGCGGATCCAGACTATTGCTATTGATGCTCGAGCAACAGTCAGATTTTCCAAACAATAATAGATTTTCCAAACAACAATAGATTTTCCAAACAACAATAGATTTTCCAAACCAAAGTCTAAAATATTTTTGAATTCTTGTTTGTATTTCATACAGTATTGCATTAGAGCTCTAGATTCATCAGATATGCGGTATGTATAATAATAATAATCATCAACACTCGGTATAAGCTGACATATTGAAATAATATCATGTGTGAGTGGGCAATCACAACTTGAAAATAAGAACGTGTTCCTCCCAATACTCGATTCAGGCATCTTCAGGTCTCCAAAAATTCTCGCGAGAATCCACAGTGCCACTTTCCGTATAAAAAAACTAGTAATTTCCTAAGAAATCTTAGCTTTCCCAGCACTCCCCCCATGTTTGTTGGTACGGTTTAGGTGCAATGAAATGCCGTAGAAATCTGAAGTCAGTCAGATCTCTAGCCCTTCCCACTTACAGAATTTTCCATCATGATATGTTTGTTCTGCTGAAAAACTGCACTTGCATCATAGTCAATATATGCTTGCATACTGTGTGACTTAAAAAACGAACAGTCCCAGTTTGAAAGATCATTTCTTTCTGGATATCAAGGAAATGAAATTGGCAAATATATCATTTAATAGTGGATATGTTCAAATAAATTTAAAAATTTAGCTAACTGAACTCGGCCACTCCCCGTTCTGCAATTATGAGGGATTTTCGGGAGAAAATCCCTGCAAGATAGATTTAAATTATTCGCTGCATTTTATTGCACCTAAACCGTACTAACAAACCTTGGGAGATTGCTGGGAAGGCTAGGATTTCTTAGGAAATTCCCATTTTGTTTTTGTACGGAAAGTGGCACAGTGGATTCTCGGAGAAAATCCCGGACAAGAAAGATTGTTCTTTCAGATGGGATACAGTACATCAATTCAAATCTTACTATTTTTTTAAAATTTTCAATCATGGTTGGGTTGTGTTTTTTCTGAAACACTCTGTATAATGTTATTACAGGTCCTCCATGTAATGTGCCACAAAATGCGAGTTTTAATACTGAACAAACGTCAAGTCTTTTCAAAGCTCTCTGTGAGAAGCAAGATATTTGTAGATTTTCTGCTGCAACATTACGTATGCATAAAACTTGGAAACTCCACTGTTATTGTACTCGGTGTTATCGTCCAAGTCTTGTTTGTACCAGAAGCGCAACTGTTGTCCCGGATGTAGTTTAATGACGTCATTGAATATAACAAACTGAGTGTTACTGAGGTTTCCATCATGGCTGTAGCCTTTTCTCTTGGGTAGAAGAACGTTATTTTGGCTGTCAGTTACGACAATCAAAATTTGGTCCAACTTAAGTGATGGGAAAAAGCAACCAAATTTTGTCCTGTGAATGGCAGCTGGCGCACGGTCTGTACAACTGAGGTAGCCAGAATGGTAGATCAGCTCTATTTTGTATTTTCCATGAGGCACATATACCGTTACTGAAGCAAATTGATTATCTCTTGCTCCCACCTGCATCAATCCGCTATCTGGTCCCTTAAGTGGATATTTGTCTATTGGATAAAGGTATAATAAAAGTTAAAGTTTTGGGACGGAAAATTTTGAGGCAACAATCTTTTGAATTTTTCTGATAGCGTTCTGGGCATAGCAGATGCGCCAGCAAGGGTTTTTCTCCTTGAAAGCCTTCTGCAAGGCAAGATTACAAAATTACGAGAAACATTCCATATTTGGAGATCGGTTACATTGAAAAACTGTAATAATTCTTTTGTTTTTAGATTGGATTGCAACAGAATTTTGGTACCAATTAATTGGTCGTTGCTTGAACTTTCATGTGATCTATGATTTATCTATATTTGCTAACGTCAGAAAAAATACAGTATATGTCGTCATTCATGGGAAGGCCAAAATGACCCCCTCCACTTGGGAAAAACATCGACAAATTTGCCTGGGGTGCAATATGGTTGAGATTTTTCTGATTAGATTATTTCAAAACACAGCTCAGTATATAAAACTCTCGTTTCATATTTCGGAAATTATGTTACATTTAAACATTTCACGAGTGTCAGACAATTAAAGCATATTCATTATGTTTCATTTTTTACGGTTATAAGCTTACCATTGTCACATCCGATACCTGTTTCTCCAGCTTTGCAAGGGTAGCATTGGTATCCTTGCAATTCACATGTGTCTCTACAAATTTCTTCTTTAGAGCATGGATTCCTTTTTTCGCAAACTTGTCCAAGCTGTTTGAAAAATGAAAAATAATTATTTTGCTTATCATTTGCTCGAAGCGCTCGCAAGGGGCCCATTATTTAATCTGCAATTGGCACCTCATTCCTCACTTTAATAAGCTTTTCTCCTAGTAGGAGAGATTCGTAATGAGTGGTGGTTCCTTCCCAATCAACTAGCCCAGGACTCGAAGCATTACTATAAGAAAATCCTTACTTGAGTAGAAATTCAAAATACACTTTTGGTTCAGTTAACTGGGTTCTGAAAGGGACTTATGTCAAAACATCACTAGATGTCTCGTGATTAACAGGGAGATTTTCTCTCTAAACCCTATTTCACATGGGGTATTTTTATGACATTTTGGCATGGGGGGCGTTTTTCGCCCCCCCCCCCTCTTTTTCTCTGAGAATACACAGGATATAACAATAAGACTTACCTCAATTGTTCTTTGGACAATGGGCTTTTCAAATATAACAATGGTAAGTAATTAGTCACGTGATTCGTTGCTAGGCGACCAAAAATAATGGAAAATTGGCAAATTTGGCTTCTTCACAAGAAAAATTCTATTTAAATAATTACTCAACCGATTTGAAGGCAAATGGTCTTAAATAATAGAAAACACATAGTAGAATCAAGTATATACCTTGAAGCAATTTCAAGAATCTATTTATAGATCAATTAGCACTTAATTAGCTCTCTGTTCTCCAGACGGATCATCACTGCAGTTTTTTCATAGAATTATTTTTTTTTACTCATCTCCATAAAAAAACATTTAAACAAAACGTATCTACATTATTATGTACCATCCGCAACGGGAAAGGACTCAGGGTCATCATGCTCCCATTGCGTATGATACTTACAATTTCAACAATGATACCAATGAACAGTACAACAAAAGACAATAACAATACAGCAAAGTACAATTCAACAATAATAACAACGAACAATACACAAAAGATAAATAGATGGTACTTAGTTAAGCTAAGTTTCTTGAAGGCAGTCTATGACGCATCTGATCGGTTGCAACAGTTAGCATTTAAAACAAACGAGGGCTGATCGTTATCACAGCCATTCAGTTCTCCTATCCTACCTATTCTATTATCACCCAATCCTCTGCGTGATAGACTGCCTTTAGCTTAAAGTAAGACAACTAAAACACAAGTTTGAACTAACTTAAAATAATGGGCGAAAAAAGAAACTAATTTAAAAGGGGTTGGGGCTGCAGTTTCAATATGTATATCAATTTAGCCTCTTAGTCGATTCGATGAATGAAATTGTTGCTTCAAGGATAATTCTGTTATCAGCTACATTAAATTGCGGGTTTCCATAAAGAAGCAGCTTACACAATGTTTTTGCATTAAGCTTTGTGATGTCTAATCATGGAATGTCTGAGAGTTTCCGTAAGAGATCTCTGCGCATCAAGTCAAGCCTTTGTCAGTGCAGGAGAAAATGTTAATTGTCTTCAATAGCCACTCCGCATGAACAGAAGGGGTTTAAACAATCAAAATTATGCCTGAATCTATGTGCATTTAGCTCACTGAATTCAAGACGAAGTTTAGTCAATCGTCTAACACCTAATATATCGAAGACTTTGTAAACAGAGTTTTTCGCAGGTCTTATGATTTTTAGCAATCTGTTCTTAAATTCACTGATAGTCGATGAATTTTTTATGTCTTCATTGAGCAAGTTCCACTCACTGAGCATACTTTGAAATTATGAATTTGAAAAACGATTAGTCCTTGCCATACCTTGGTCATAAATGCGAGGATTCCTAAGACTTTACATAAGATGACGCTCAGTAGGGATTTCTGCAAATAAATATGCAGGAGAGTGTGTCTTTTTCAAATTATAAAAATGAGACAAGCGACGAAACCATCTTCTTCGATATAGGTACTCCCAGCCTAATTCCTCATAAAGTCTTTGCCTGCTCGTACCTCTACATGCTCCTGTTACAGCAAGAGCTGCGGAATCTTTTTCCAACCCATATCAACTCAATATGCATGACCAGGCCCGTAGGAGCGTTTTTGCGATTGGGAGGGAACCGTCTCGCGCCGAAAATGGGGGTCTGGGGGCCAAGCCCCCAGAAATTCTTTTTGGTCAAGCCCTTTACTTTGGCTTAGAAAACATCTCTCGATCCCATTTTTCTATTTCTAAAATGAAAATTTAGACGAATTTCGTAGTGATTTTTCTATAAATCTGCACCTATTGGAAAATTTTGATGGTACACACTCTCTACTTTGGCTTAGAATGCATTTTTTAATCCAATATTACCCTGGGTGCCAGACACATATAACCCAAGGGAAATCTTTCTTTCAGGGTGGGTCTGGTACCCACCGTACCCATTGGTTACCCACACTAAAATTGAAAATCGGACAATTTGCAAAATTCTTGCCCCTCCCAACTTATACCCAAGCAATGTCTCATGTTTCTCCTCATTTTCGAGAGAATTTCAAGAACGTGAGGGATGCAAACGCCAGCTACAACTAAACTAAGATAAGAAATGCTTTTAAAGGGCACTACTTTGGTTTTAGTTGAATTCTTCAATCAATTTTACTTAACAAGATGAAAGAAAAAGTGCAACTTTTGGAAATTATTGGGGGGGCCCGGGCCCGACCGGCCCCAATAGGCGCTACGGGCCTGTCAGCATGACAAAAGCAAGTTAAGACTAATGTGCTACAAAAATTTCAATTCATTTACTTATTTATATGTAAATGATGCCGTATATATTAAATTTTGCTGATGTCAGCAAATAATAAAAGTTATATATCAAATGAAAGCTCTCATCATGATCAATCGAATGATACATGTTTCAAGTCATTCAGACAAGAAACAAAGAAGTTATAGATGCTTCAAGCTTTTTTTGTTGACCACTCTCCAAATATGGTGCTATCGTGGTCACCTGACCGATTTTAGAACTATGAAATATTGAAATTGTAATTGGCAACTAAATTTCATTAAAAGTTACAAAGGTTTGGTTGTCATATCTAGTGTTGTTTAGGCGCAATGTAGCAAAGTTTGGTTGGGGGGGGGCAAAAACGCCCCCATGTGAAATAGGGTAAAAAGGGGAGGATTGCTGGGTTTACTCTGCTAGAACTATATTTACCTGATTGGAAGAATAATTTCTGGTAAAACAGTACACAAAAGTTAAGATTAGAACAAAAGTTANGAGTAAAACAGAAAAATAGCTGAAATGGGAACGGCAAGATGCTTAACCCTATTCGCGTAACTTTTGCAGGGTGATCAAACACAATGTAACATAGACAGCTGGAGCAAAGAAAAATAATTAAAAATTGATGCACGCGAAGGGTGGAGATAAAATAACTGCAAGAGCGATGCAATATAACATTGAGTATAGCCGAGACAAACTGAGATAAAGGTGATAGGAAGCTGAATAAAAAGAAATTATAACACCTGTAAAAGAATGGTAAATAGACCATGAAGCGCCAAAATTGGAAAAAGTGTTACCATTGGAACAATCTCATTTACAATTATTAAATGTATAGCTATAAAATTCTAATTAAGAATAGATGAGCGACATGAAATATTTTTCAACAATGAAATGAAGCACCACATTCAGCAAATCTGAGATATTCTTTAAATTGAGATGATTAGGAAGTGATATGTAAAGAAATTGGCACATGTAACAGAACTGAGGCTGTTCCCTCGCTCCCCCTAAGTTCCCAGAAAAAAGTTCCCTTTTTTGAAAATTCATAGCACCAAGAGTGCTGGATGGTATTGGATGGATCGGAATGAATCGAATTCTGCTTGATAACCGAGAGAACGAAGTATTTTATAAATTTTATGGAAGAAAGCACGGTTTTTCACGAGTAAAGCTGAATTCACACTCGAAGCATCGTTCTTGACGCATGAATTGCGGCAATGCGACAAACTTTGATTAATGCAACTTGCCACGCGTGCTGCATCGCACCATAAAAATCACCTAAAGTGTGAAGACAACAGCTTAAGAGATATCGTCTGCACATTTATTGCCATGGGATTGAAAAACTTCAGTATTTATTTGAATCCTATCTCCTATGACTCTTGCGAGAGATGAAGTGTCCTTGCTGATTGTTCTGTGCAAGGAGATTCCTTACGATACTTGAGGTGTTGGACTCAATCAAATTTTGGTTGATACCCGAAAGGCTGAAGTAGTCATGTGCTTTTTGTTCTGAGCATTGGAAATATCTGTAAAATTTAATTACAAAAATCTGTAATCTGCAATGCGTGAAAAAAGGCCTAAAACCCTCGATCAAAATGATAAAAAATCTCCTCACTCAAACACATTTCATATACCATTTCGGAGTTCACCACACCATGTCGCAAGTGGGTCAAACTTTCAATTGCGGCCTACTGCAAACTTTTTCAAATTCCGATTTTTCAGTGGTAAATGACAGCAAATCATCTCATTTTTAGTCAATTTCAATATAAATTTATGTTTTGTTGCATATAACCAAGGTTTTATTACGTAAATGTAAGAACTTTAATCTGTACTCATCAGGAATTTTTCGTTAGTTTGCCACTCCACGGCTGTCGGAGAACAATAGAATTGGCCTAGTACCCTCCACACGGAGAACGCAGATTCATCTTCCGCGTTCTCCGTGTGCGTTTTCAAACACGGAGAACGCAGATTCATCTTCCGCGGGTCAATTTGGGGAAACAAACCAAATGAATACTACTACGAAAAAATTAAATGTGGCTGCTGAAAAATTGGGGGACAGTTATGAGTCCAACGAACAATTTCAAAAGACAAAGAATCAGTCAAGAATGAGAAGCCGAAAGCCTACAGTTTCCATCGTAGGTGACTCAATGATCCGAAAGATAAGGAGGCAAGACATAAATCGCGAAGCACCGCGAGTAAAGACCAGTATCAAGACATTTCCAGGTGCAACAATAGAGCAAATGAAGTCATACATCAGGCCAACAATTGAGGAAGATCCTGATGGAGTTATCATAGTTTGCGGGACAAATAACTTGCGATCAGCCACTCCAGAGGAAGTAGCTAACAAGATGATCGGTTTGGCATTTGAAGTAAAAAAGGAAATAAATGATGTTGCGATCTCGAGCATAATTAGGAGGACAGACTCAGACGACCTCGAAAGGAAAAGAAAACATGTGAATCATCTGGTGAGAGCTGGCTTATTGGGAACTGGTATGAATTTTATTGAACATGATAATATACTAGATAATCATTTGGATAAGTGGGGTTTACACCTCAACTTTCAAGGCATTAACACTTTGACTGCAAATTTGATTGATTTTATAAATGGGGAATGACTAGATATCATAAAATGTATGGATGATAAGACTGTAATAACAACGTATGACTCCACAAAAATTTCAGATACTAATGCAGCGTTGCAGACCACAAAATCGTCGGATAAAAATAAGGGTAACGAAACTGCAGATCTGCTCCGAAGTACCGATTTTGATTTGGTAAATTCGCCCCGTTTTCCACCTCGGATCCAACCAACGAGCCCCCAAGATACGTCTCTAGAGAGTCTGGTAAACAAATCTTTGATTGCAAGCCCTAGCCTGGGAAAAACAAATGTTTCGAACGACAATAGGGAGATTTTTGAGGACTCTCCCCTACTGCAGAATGCTAATTGCAGCTTGACTGAACGTATCGATTCGACTCTGTGTTCTGAAGGCGAAATGGCTGTCGAATCTAGCAATACAGGCACACCTAGTGTCGGTGATAATGATTCTACCCCACCCATATCTGACAGTGAAACAGACAATGAAATAAACAGGCTTTTTCAGCTCAGAAAAAAATATCATAATAATCCTCTTATTGGTTTTTTGAACATTAATAGCCTTAGATACAAAATAGTGGACCTCAGAGAAGTGACAGAGCGATGCTTACCAGACGTTCTGGTGATCGAGGAGACGAAGTTGAGCAAAGACTTCAAAACTGAGTTGTTTATAATGAATAACTATCAATATCCTATGCGTCGCGATAGGAATGAGTTTGGAGGGGGCATAATGCAATATGTGAGAAAAGGGGTGGTTTGTAATCGCATTACTGCTTACGAAACGCAGAATGTCGAATCGATATGTTCAGAACTTACTATCTGCAAAAAAAGGTGGATGATTTTTGCAGTCTACCGACCCCCTGATTCTGCAAACTTGAATAGTTTTTTTACTGAACTTTCAACTTCCGTGAATTTGGCACTAGAGACGTACGACAACATTATAGTTTTGGGAGACTTTAACGTGGACACCCAAAATGAGCAACATCCAGGTTATAACAAGTTCAAGTCTTTTTCTGATGTAATGGGCCTACAAAATTTGGTAAACGAGAAGACCTGTTTCACTAAAAACCACGCGTCTTCTATCGATGTGTTTCTAACAAATCGACCCAGACTTTTTAAAAAAACATGTGTTTTTGAGACAGGACTGAGTGATTATCATGGGCTCGTAGTTACTCTACTGAAAGCTCAGGTACCCCGTCTCAAAGCAAAACGTATAACGTATCGATGCTATAAGAACTTTAATGAGAACGATTTTTTATCTGATGTCAGAAATGCCAATTTTGAAATTGATCATCAAAGTGCAGATGATGCATACGAACATCTTACCAAAACTTTTCGTGCGCTAGTAGACAAACATGCACCATTGAAAACTAAAACACTCCGAGGGAACACTGCTCCATTTATGAATCGGGATCTAAGGAAAGGAATTTATACCCGAGCTAGGCTTCAAAAGAAACTGAAGAAGCATCCTTCAAAGGAAAATGAAATCCAGTATAAAAAACAACGAAATAAATGTGTTTCACTAAGGAAAAAGGCAATTAGAAACCATTTCAAGAATGCGACCAGCAATGGTCTAGTTTCAAACCAAGATTTTTGGAACCTCGTCAAACCCTTTCTCTCCAATAAAGGGGGGTTGCATGGTAATGACATTACCCTTGTCAAAGAAGACAGAATTATAACTGACGACAAAGAACTTGTCGAAGTTTTTAATGACCATTACATCAATATCGTTGAAAAATCCTCGGGAAAGAAACCCTCTAGCATTGCCGAAAACATACCCTGTGTAGACGATCGGCATGTAGTTAGACTGATTCTTCAAAAATACCACAACCACCCAAGCGTGCTAGCAATAATTCAAGTTCCAGAAAATTCTTTTAATACGTTTTCTTTTCATGAAGCCGCAACAGACGATGTTGTCAAACTTTTACGGGCAATAAATGATAAGAAATCAACCGGTGAAGATAAAATACCCCCCAAACTTGTACATTTAGCTGCGAGGGAGCTATCCGTCCCACTAACAAAAGCTATAAACATTAGCATTCGCAACAGCAGATTTCCAGAACGCGGAAAACGAGCTGCAGTCACACCTCTCGACAAAGGTGAACCGATTCGAACAGTAGAGAAAAATTTTCGCCCTGTAAGCATACTTAACACTTTCTCCAAAATATACGAAAAGATCATTAAAGATCAAATAAATCCACATCTCGAGAGAACGCTTTCGGTATTCATTGCAGCCTACAGGAAGGCTTATGGTACGCAACATGTCCTAATTAGAATGCTTGAAGATTGGAAGACCAAACTAGACAATAATTACACTGTCGGAGCAATATTGATGGATTTATCGAAAGCTTTCGACTGTATCCCGCATGATTTGCTTATAGCAAAACTCCATGCATATGGTTTCGATGAAAATTCTCTTGTCTTCATTTATTCCTACTTAAAACGGCGCGAACAGTCGGTTCGAATAAATAATGTTTACAGCAACTTTCAATCTGTTTTATCAGGGGTACCTCAAGGATCCGTCTTAGGCCCTATTCTTTTCAACTTCTACATTAATGACCTGTTTCATTTCATCAAAGAAGCATCTCTTGTCAATTACGCAGATGACAATACTCTAACACATTTTTCCAACAGCCTCCCACAACTAATTGGTGTTTTAGAAAAGGAGGCCAACATAGCTCTCACATGGCTCGATCAAAATGAAATGATCGCTAACCCAGACAAATTCCACGCACTTCTCGTAAAAAAAGATCAAACGGATACAACAGGGCATAGTATTTCTATTCAAGGGAAGACGATCAAATCTGAAGCTTCAGTAAAGTTACTTGGTGTAAATCTCGACCATAAACTAAACTTTGACTCTCACATATCCGATCTTTGCAAAAAAGCAGCAACCCAGCTAAATGTACTAAAACGACTGAAATCTTTTCTTGGTTTTGCGGAGAAAAAGGTACTCGTTCAGAGCTTTGTCTTTTCTAACTTTAACTACTGCCCTTTAGTATGGTTTTTCTCTTCAGCTAGATCTGTGGATAAGATCGAAAAAATACAGGAGAGAGCCCTACGTTTTCTTTATGATGACCACAATTCTTCTTATGAAGAATTGCTTCGCAAATCAGAAAAATGCACAATGCACGTAAATAGGCTAAGATACCTCTGCATTGAGATTTTCAAAACTGTACACCAGCTAAATCCTGAATTCATGCAAAATATTTTCGAAACAAGAACCTCCAATCGACCTTCCCGTCGTCCAAATGATTTGCAGCACTATAGGCCCAACCAAACAACGTTCGGTTCAAATAGCCTCAGGTCTCTTGGACCGCAGATTTGGAATCGTTTGCCAGATGAAATAAAATCAGCAGAAAATCTGGTCCAATTCAAAAGACTTATTAAAAACTGGGATGGGACCACCTGCAGATGCAATGTATGCCTTCGAAATTAATTCTATTGAAACTGTATTTATTCTTTTCTTTAAAATCATTCTGTTAATTTAATTTGCATTTTGTATTTAGATAATCGAATTAGACTAGTTGCTTTTGTAGCTAAAAAGTAATTTCGATTTAAAATAAGAAGACAACAACACACTTTCTTCGATCATAATTTCGATTATTACAACAAACACTAGAAAAACTGTTCAATCGATTATCGATAGGCAAATGCGAAAGAATCAGGGAAGCGCTTGCAAGCATGAATGAAATGGTTTAACATTCTTTCGAGAAATCTATCAATTTCCTTTAATCTTAAAATCTCGCACGAGCAATGAGGTATTTTACTTGATCCCCAGGGGGAGGGAAAAGAAAACAATTGCGAAAAGGTATGTGGATTGAAAATATTTCTATACATTTTAACTCTTCGCTTTGGGACTAAATCAAATTATCAAATAGAAAATTTGCAAGGAAAATGTTATATTCTATTTCTCGATCTCGAAAGAATGCCGAAATTGTTCACACATGTTTGCAAGTGCTTCGCCGATTCTTTTGCATTTGCCTATCGATAATCGATTGACCAGTTTTTCTAGCGTGTGGTGTCGAGTTGGCTACCAAACTTTAAAACATTTTATTGCGGAAAATCTAGCCAAGCTTTTGCCTTCAAATTTGGCATGTGTCTCTATGAACATGTAGTGTTCGTGATATAAAAGTTTTATTAAAATCTTTAGATTAGCAGAGTGGATAATGAAGTTCTTCTGAAAACTACAAAATATTTAAAAATGACCAGTCGCAAAAGCTGCGAAAGCAAACGATTGCGTTTAATATATCTTTCCATTGCCAAGAATATGGGTAATACCATGCTTTTTACAGAATTTTGATAGACCGATTTGTTCTGGAGTAATTAATAAATTTATGGAGTGGAGGATTTCTGAAAATCGGCTTTCCTTGCTCATCAGAGCGGAAAGCAGAGTTACCTTCAATTATAATCCTAGCTTTTTGACCTATTAAGCCAGTCGCGTGCTAGAAAAAAAGATGAAACCACATTATATGTATCGATTCCTTTGTTTAAATTCATTAATTGCTTTTTAAGGCCTAATTGCTTGACCCGGATTACATTGTGGCTTATTTGACCTTGATGTTGACATTTGAAGCGGCTTCAGTAAAATTACCTTTTTCAGGACTTACAAATCCCATAGGTACAGCTACGAAAAAGCTAGTTTTTACTGAAGGAAACCAATCGAATGGCTTCACATTTTGCACACTACCAGAGCAGGCTTTAGGCAAGCAAATTTGTCTCAGAATCTTGCTATGTCCTCTGGTCCTCCTTTTATAGTGCAATACAACTGAGGGAGGGCAGAGGAGTTATTTGCAAATTTATGAAAACGTATATTTTCAAGGAAGGAGGAATTTAAAGAATCTGAGACATTGTTTGGTAGCTTAGGATGTGTGCTTCCTGTTGATATAAGCTAGATTTTATTACGTTAAAGGCAGGGGTACAAAATAACTTTTGAAGGAGGTATGCTCTCTTAAGCAATAAAGTTGCCTGGAAAATATCATATTACAATCTTTGCCAATTATTTTGATATGGTTAGCATCCCTACATTCTTACGCATCGAATGATGTATAGTTTAACTAGATTCCGCTAATAGTTTGGCTTTTAGGGAGAGAAAACCCATTCTTGTGCTACGACGTTTACCATAACATTAAAAGCAATGACGTATATGATATGATACTTTTGTAAAGATCACTTTTTAAGCCTCGAGGGAAATAAATTGTATTTGCATATTGCTTTAAAGCCTCTGGTTCCCTCTGCGCGATGAATTATCATCGCTTTCCTCGTCGCCAATGTTTCAATTGCGACGAAGGTTTATCTTGCACTGGCAACCACATTTGACTGTAAAGCCTGATTTTTGCGATAGAATGTCGTTCCCAGCGTAAGATGAACTTTCACCGCATTTGAAAAGTTGGCGATGAGGAAAGCGATGATAGTTCATTGCGCAGTGGGAACGAGCCTTACGGGAGGAGATAACTTATCCATTTTGACGCATTTCGAAGTAAAAGAATTTCGTTAATCCAATCATACCTATATTTACAATGCTCAGAAAAATAGAAGAAAATTCGCAAAAAATACTTCAGCCCTTCATCTATCAACAAAAATTAGATTCATTTGATTTGATTTGATTTGATTTTTAATTATTTATACAGGGTAATACATTCAGTAACGCAAAATTAACTGATTTACAATGTGCCCTGTCTAAAACCTTAGGCTAATTAATATACAATCATCTGTAGTAACAAAGAAAAACAAAAATTAATATACAGTCTATTATGGTTAAGAAAAGGAAATGTTTCATGTTCAATTAGAACTTTCATACCCGCTGGTTTTTCAAAGAATGTTTCAGCAAATTCTTGAAAGTAGCCAGTGAAGGGGCATTTTTTATTTCTGTACCTAGTTTATTCCATACAGTCACTCCTCGATATGAGAAGCTACGTTGCCCATTGCAGGTAGCAAAGCGCGGTATTCTAAGGTCCGTGTCGGTATTACGGAGGGACCGTGAATTATTTTCGGATAATTTTGTAAACATTAGCTGCATATATTCAGGAACTAATCCATCGAGAGACTTGTAAACCATTGTTGCTATTTCAAAGTCAATCATTTCTCTTATAGTTAACCACCCTAGCTTTCCAATCAAAGGAAGAGATGATGCATCATAAGAGCTATTCGTAACAATACGTGCAGCACGGTTTTGCAGCTTTTGCAGCTTATCAAGTAGGGTTTCTCCACAACAACCCCACACCGAGCAGCAGTTTCTGAAGTGCGGTTCAACTATACTTGTATACAGGTTCAACTAATTCTAGGCTAATACCTCAATAAACGTATTCTTTTTTATATAAGAAACCGCTTACAAGAAACTCAACTTCCAGATCGCCAAAAAGCTAAGAAACTCCAGTACAGGGAAAATATAACTTAAAAAGCTATTTATTTTATTAAAGGAAATCCTTAGCATATTTTTACTTTATTTTCACTTGTTTCGCATATCCTATTACTTGGAAGGTAATCAAGTAGTGTCTAAGCGTTGAGAAGGCTTCCAAAAACTTTGTTTTGAAATGTTCAGGAGGGCACTAGAAGTAAATATGAAGATTGTTATGGAACCTTTAAGAAATTCGTAAGAAACTCTGAGTACTCAAAATCTGATAATTGAAAGCTTTCAGTACAGTACTGGCTCAAATTCTTAGTTTCTTATAAAAAAACTACGTGTATTCCAATACCTCCGCATAACAAATTTTCAAACATTTGAAGTTAATTTTCAGTACTCAGAAAAACGCGAGAAAAATCACAAAAATATCTCCATATTTCCGCTTTTAAGCACGGCTGCAAAAAAACCTGGTTGTGAAATGTTCTGGAGGGCACAGGATGTGGACGTCAGGAATGTTATGACACTGTTAAATCCTTAAGAAACTTTGAATACTCAAATAATGAGAATTTCAAGAAACTTTCATTGCTCGGTCAAATTCTTAGCTTCTCGTGAAAACTATATACATTGGTTGATTTCATACTTACATCACGATGCTTCCAGAAAGATCCATGTCTGCGGTCGCCACTTGGACAGTATTTATC
>REGM01000098.1:1032004-1052047 GCA_004194415.1 Aurelia aurita
GAAAAACAAAAATTAATATACAGTCTATTATGGTTAAGAAAAGGAAATGTTTCATGTTCAATTAGAACTTTCATACCCGCTGGTTTTTCAAAGAATGTTTCAGCAAATTCTTGAAAGTAGCCAGTGAAGGGGCATTTTTTATTTCTGTACCTAGTTTATTCCATACAGTCACACCTCGATATGAGAAGCTACGTTGCCCATTGCAGGTTGCAAAGCGCGGTATTCTAAGGTCCGTGTCGGTATTACGGAGGGACCGTGAATTATTTTCGGATAATTTTGTAAACATTAGCTGCATATATTCAGGAACTAATCCATCGAGAGACTTGTAAACCATTGTTGCTATTTCAAAGTCAATCATTTCTCTTATAGTTAACCACCCTAGCTTTCCAATCAAAGGAAGAGATGATGCATCATAAGAGCTATTCGTAACAATACGTGCAGCACGGTTTTGCAGCTTTTGCAGCTTATCAAGTAGGGTTTCTCCACAACAACCCCACACCGAGCAGCAGTTTCTGAAGTGCGGTTCAACTATACTTGTATACAGGTTCAACTAATTCTAGGCTAATACCTCAATAAACGTATTCTTTTTTATATAAGAAACCGCTTACAAGAAACTCAACTTCCAGATCGCCAAAAAGCTAAGAAACTCCAGTACAGGGAAAATATAACTTAAAAAGCTATTTATTTTATTAAAGGAAATCCTTAGCATATTTTTACTTTATTTTCACTTGTTTCGCATATCCTATTACTTGGAAGGTAATCAAGTAGTGTCTAAGCGTTGAGAAGGCTTCCAAAAACTTTGTTTTGAAATGTTCAGGAGGGCACTAGAAGTAAATATGAAGATTGTTATGGAACCTTTAAGAAATTCGTAAGAAACTCTGAGTACTCAAAATCTGATAATTGAAAGCTTTCAGTACAGTACTGGCTCAAATTCTTAGTTTCTTATAAAAAAACTACGTGTATTCCAATACCTCCGCATAACAAATTTTCAAACATTTGAAGTTAATTTTCAGTACTCAGAAAAACGCGAGAAAAATCACAAAAATATCTCCATATTTCCGCTTTTAAGCACGGCTGCAAAAAAACCTGGTTGTGAAATGTTCTGGAGGGCACAGGATGTGGACGTCAGGAATGTTATGACACTGTTAAATCCTTAAGAAACTTTGAATACTCAAATAATGAGAATTTCAAGAAACTTTCATTGCTCGGTCAAATTCTTAGCTTCTCGTGAAAACTATATACATTGGTTGATTTCATACTTACATCACGATGCTTCCAGAAAGATCCATGTCTGCGGTCGCCACTTGGACAGTATTTATCTCCAAAAGTTATCAGAAGATCAGTACCTGTCTTTCTGTGTACTGTCACTATGTGAATCCACAGATGTTCTTAATTTAAGCCATCCAAAATCTGAATGCAATTCATAGGCGAGATTTTTTGCTTCAAACTACCTGCAATACGGGGGGATTTCTCTCGCAGGCAAAGGTTACCCTGGGTACCAGAGCCTCGAAAAATTCAGAGGGAACAATTGGGAAAGGAAAAATCGGAAAAAATGAAGGAGAAGAACCTTCTTTCCCTTTTTGATTTTTTCATTTAATTATTTTATTTTATTGTTGGCTCTTGTACGCGTATAGAACTAATATTTTCTTAATTTCACATGAAAATTTCCTCTTTTTAGTACAAAAGTAAATTAATTTGCTGCAGATATGTTTATTGACATATGAAACATCTGGTAGGAAGAAAAAATGTTTTATTACGTTCAAAACTTAAAGCTAAAGATAATTTTACTCAAGAATAAGGGTTTAACAACATATTTGCCAACTATATAAACATAAAATTTTCCGCCATCCTAGTACTAGTTTCTTATAAACTAGTTTCTTATATAAAAAACGTATATTGGGATGTGCCGCCCTCAATATTTGTATCTCTTGTGACAGGTAGTCTATCTTATGGTGTACTGCACGCATTTTTGCAAGAAATATGAGTACGGGTCTGTTAGCAAGTTTCTTAAATTTTAGGAAATTTTTGCTTCCTAAGTTTCTAATGAGTTTCTTAAATTTGCTAATGCTCTCACGGGCTTTCAAAGTACCCAGTAAGATTTCAAAACAAGTATTAACAGAAATTACAATCAAAACAATGCCAAAGTATCCGCCAATAGTTCCAATACCGTACAGTGTCAAAACATTTTTGAGTGATCTGAGGAGATTAGTGTTGCAAATTACAAAAGTTTCCTAGCTTTCTAATTCAAGTAGCACAGTTTCCTTAGGAAAATGTGCTTGCAAGCAATTACTTGAAAGCAAGCTGACCATTAGCTATAATAGTGCCTGGGAAATGTAATTAAGGAAAACTTCTACTCCGTTAATTACCTCATAAGGTTTTTTTAGTTTATGAATGAATGAATAGCAAAGTAAGATTCGAAATTCTACTACAATCTTACGCTCATCTTGTAAAAGTACTTCATGTATGCGAATTCTCGGTCTACATCGAATAGGTATTGTTCAGTCGTTGTCTGGTTACAATGAGATATTGTTATTTTACAAAAGAAGAAAGACTAATTGGATAATTGGCTTCGTGCCTTATATATATAGATAAGTGGTATCTTATCCATGTATTCACCGATTTAGTGGAGGCAAGGGTATCGTTTATAATTTTTTCTAATAAAGGATCTTATTATACCGGGTGAGTCAAAAAATGTATAGATGTTTGAAAACCTGTAGCTCTCAGACAATTTTAAGATTCCTATAAACTGATAACTCTTGTCCAGCTAAAATATCAACTCAGACAAGAAAATTCGGTTTGTCAAAATCTGTCGTATCCCCGGGGAAATGTCGTATCCAAAATCTGTCATACATAACATGTTGAGGGTACGGGTATGTGCCGCCAATATGGGTGGGTTTTCGGCCCAAAATTCTCTAATCAAGGGTCATTTTTCGGCAGATTTTCCTTAAACATGGGTCGGTTTGGCTGAAATCAGCAAAACATTGTTAAAAATGGGTAGTTTTCCGCCAAAATTCATCATAAAAGTGGGTACGAAGGCAAATTTTTGGCAATTAGAAGTGGGTGGTTTTCTGATAACCGGGCGGCAGACCCCCGTCCATCCACAAGTCGTGTACCCCCTCCCCCCCGGGGTCGTATCGTTCTCATATTGCAAGCGACTTTATAAAAATGCTTCTTTTCAAATTCCTAATTCCATTGGTCTACATTGTAGCCCAAACGCAGGTTTATAAAGAGGCTGCTGCACAATCGTATCCACTTGGGACTGTCGTTCAACCATGTTTGCATATTTTCCATTATCATGAGACTGGATTGCTAAGTTGAGAGCGATACGACCGATTTTCACAAACTAGATTTTCTTATCTACTTTGAAAAGTTAGCAACACAGTTATTATTAGCCTGCATGCAGACTCTACGGTGCGGAGGAGGGAAAAGGAGAGGAAACTATGGGGCTTTCTTCTCCTTTTCCCTCCGCCGCACTGTAGAGTCGCTGCGCACAGGCTAGGTATTATCAGTTTGCTGCATTCTGAACAATGGTTTGAGAGTTGCAGGCTTTCAATTGTATATATTTTTCGACTCACTCGGGACATATTGGACTTCAGACATTTTTACTTGGAAACACGAACATCTGCTTCTTAGATTAGACGTATTCCTCATAAAATTTTTTTTACCAAGTAGGTTGAAACTTTCTTAAATTTCTCGTGTTAGAGAAGCGCTACTTCACATTCTTCATTTCTCTTATTTATTTGTGCATTTTTTAAAGCCGAATTTTAATGTCTCTGACTTGAAATTGCACAAGTAACTGAGTACTAATGTAAAATAAACAACCAAAACTATGATTTAGATTTCCAAGACCAAATGAAAAATCTTTCTTAAACAACTTTCTCTAGTTTTCAAGTTTAGTAGCTTTTGGCGATCTCAAATTTTTGCTTTTTATAAAGAGTTTCTCACCAAAAATATGTGTACTCGCAAGAGCAATCTACCAATCACAATAAAAGTTACTGTATCTGGAGGTTGTCCTAAATTTAAGACAAGCTCTACAATTACAACAACAATCACCAACCACAGCTCAACAAGGACTCATGCACAAACTGTTCAAAAACCGGGACAAAAAAAGTCTGTCTCAAATTAGTTGAGAAAAAATTTAAAATGTACGTGTTAACAGTTATAGTTTTGAGAATAAAGAGAGAGGGCATAATGTGCCCCCCAATCCCCTAGTCTCCCCAGAGTTTCAAAAAGCCTAGTCTGGATAGTGTTAAATTATTCATTGCATTTCATTGCACCTAAACCGTACTAACAAACCTTGGGAGATTACTGGGAAAGCTAGGATTTCTTAGGAAATTCCCAGATTGTTATTGTGCGGAAAGTGGCACAGTGGATTCTTGGAGAAAATCCTGGACAAGAAAGATAGTTCTTTCAGATGGTATACAGTACATCTATTCAAATCTTATTTGTTTTCGAAAATTTTCAATCATAGTTGGGTTGTGTTTTTCTGAAACACCCTTTATAATATTGTTACAGGTTCTCCATGTCATGTGCCACAAAATGCGAGTTTTAATACTGAACAAACGTCAAGTATTTTCAAAGCTCTCTGTGTGAAGCAAGATATTTGTAGATTTTCTGCTGCAACATTGCGTGTGCATAAAACTTGGAAACTCCACTGTTATTGTACTCGGTACCATCTTCGAGGTCTTGTTTGTACCAGAAGCGCAACTGCTGTCCCGGATGTAATTCAATGACGTCATTGAATATGACAAACTGGGTCTTGCTGAAGCTTCCATCATGGCTGTAGCCTTTTCCCTTGGGTAGAAGAACTTTATTTTGGCTGTCAGTTACGACAATCAAAATTTGGTCCAACTTATATGGTGGGAAAAAGCAACCAAATTTTGTCCTGTGAATGGCAGCTGGCGCACGGTCTGTACAACTGAGGTAGCCAGAATGGTAGATCAGCTCTATTTTGTATTTTCCATGAGGCACATATACCGTTACTTGAGCAAATTGATTATCTCTTGCTCCCACCTGCATCAATCCGCTATCTGGTCCCTGAAGTGGATATTTGTCTATTGGATAAAGGGATGATATGATAAAAGTTAAAACTTTGGGACGGAAAATTTTGAGGCAATAATCTTTGGACTTTTTCTGATAGCGTTCTGGGCATAGCAGATGTGCCAGCAAGGGGTTTTTCTCTTTGAAAGCCTTCTGCAAGCCAAGATTACAAAATTACGAGAAAAATTCCATATTTGGAGACTGGTAACATTGAAAAACAATAATAATTCTTTGTTTCAGAATGGATTGCAACAGAATTGGTACCAATTAATTGGTCGTTGCTTGAACTTTCGTGTGATCTATGATTTATCTATATTTGCTAACGTCAGCAAAAATATAATATATGACGTCATTCAAGGGAAGGCCAAAATGACCCCCTCCCCTTGGGAAAAACATCGACAAATTTGCCTGGGGTGCAATACGGTTGAGATTTTTCTGATTAGATTATTTCAAAACACAGCTTAGTATAAAAAGCTCTAGTTTCACATTTCGGAAATTATGTCATATTTCTTGAGTGTCAGACAATTAAAGCATATTAATTCTGTTTCATTTTTTACGATTATAAGCTTACCATTGTGACATCCGATACCTTTTTCTCCAGCTTTGCAAGGATAGCACTGGTATCCTGGCAATTCACACGTGTCTCTACAAATTTCATCTTTAGAGCATGGATTCCTTTCTTCGCAAACTTGTCCAAGCTGTTTGAAAAATGAAAAATCATTATTTAGCTTATCATTTGCTCGAAGCGCTCGCAAGGGGCCCAATACTTAATCCGCAATTGGCACCTCATTCCAAATTCCAAGGACTTTAACCCTATAGTGGTTGGGCTATCTGAACTACCCTATTTTGGTTGGGGGGCAAAATAACCCCCCTACCTAACTCTTGACTGATAATAGGTAGAGCAACCAGATTTGGTCTGCTAATAGCCCCGGGCATGTACTGTTCAAAGCTATAAAAAGTAACCTAAAATTTGCCAGAGATATTGCTCACGTCAGCGTTTTCCTTTGTGTGGTCCAGAAAAGCGGCAAAATCAGCCAAAATCAGGAAATATGAGATAAAATCAAATTTAGAGCACAATTTCCATTCAAGCATGAAAATTATGATAAAATACATCAAATAACACTACTATGCAAAAGAAATTTGCAAAATATTGCGAGTTTGCTACTTTTCTCGCGAGAATCGAGATTTGAGAATTTGCGATTTTGACAGGGTCAGTCCCGGAAAATTGCCTCCCTCCCCCTCATTCGTCAAAATATTTCAATGAAACTTTATGAGTACTTGCACAATAGGTAGCTGCTAAAAGTCAAAGAGTTTCGTTGTTGTAATTTTTAACCTTGCCGAGTTATCAGAAAAAAATCTACTAGGGGGGGGGCAAATTTGCCCCCCAACCAAAATAGGGTTAATAAGCTTTTCTACTAGTAGGAGAGATTCGTAACGAGGTGGTTCCTTCCCAATCAACTAGCCCAGGACTCGAAGCATTACTATATGAAAATCCTTACTTGAGTTGAAATTCAAAATACACTTTTGGTTCAGTTAACTGGGTTCTGAAAAGGAATCATGTCAAAAGATCCCTAGACGACTCTTGATTGACAGGGAGATTTTATCTCTAAAAAGGGGAAGATTGCCGGGTTTACGCTGCTAGAACTATATTTATCTGATTGAAAGAATAATTTCTGGTAAAACAGTACAAAACAGTTAAGATTGGAAACATTAAGAGCCAAGTGCACGTTTTTAACAAATCTTACCAAGGGAAAGCTATAATTTGTTGATCTGAATATCCAACCAGGTCTCTCTACAAATGTAACATTCCAGTCTTTCCAATCTTCCGGTGTTTTATCATTAAGTTCACATTTCATATCACCACTAGTCTCTTTGTTGTATGATTTGCAGCGACGTTCCATCAGACATTTAGATTTGCATTGATTATCAGTTAGAAACAGCAACGTCGCAATGACAGATCCCTGTAGTGCAGTGTCATGTTTGATTATGCTAAAATTAGCGTAGCTTTTGCAGGGTAAGCGAAGGATTTCGCTTTTGATCTCCCATACTATGAAGCATGCATAGCTACGAAAAATAGTTATTTGCAACAATTAGTCAATTTAATCCAAATTAATACGTCGAGATAAACTAGAGTAAAAAGGAAAAATAGCTGAAATGGAAACGGCAAGATGCTTAAATGTAAATAAATTAACGTCTATAAGAGAACTGTCATTAGACCCGGTTACTGTCAAGCAAAGAGAGAAGCTATCGACCAATTGAAAGAGACCTTCTTGAGAGTCCCAGAGTTAGTTGCTTTGGCTTAAAATGTGATATATCCATACTTAAATAGAAACTTAGAAACTTAAGAGTAGTTAGAAATATAAAGCTTTTTTGAACCGAATGGAAGCAAGAATCTATGTCAATATCTGACAAAAGTTTGAATAATGGCAACTCATTTTTAACAATGGAAGCATTGTTAAAAACATAAACCACCATTGTTCGAAATTCTTCAGAAAATGGTATTATTTGAATTAAGTTGATGCATACCACATAAAAGCACGTTCTATCTTCTTTCAAAGGATATGCAGTTTAGTTGCAAGGTTTGTAGGTTTCTCCAAAATGTGTTTTATATCTTTTTAACGGTAAAAAGTCTTAATTTTGCTCTTTCAGAATGCTTCATCTGACATAGGCCATACATACTAAAATATCAATTACCTGATAAAAATTTCAACCAAGGTACCCAAACTGCATCTCATTGGAAAGGAAATATATTGTGCTTTCTGATGGTATGAACTACATCTATTGTAATCTTATAATGTTTTGAAAATTTTCAGTTATGGTTGGGCTACATTTTATGTTTGGACACCCTGTATAGCTAATAAAGGAATTGCAAATAGACCTTTGGCGCAAAGAGCGAAAAATATGTTATCGGTTTAACACTCTTCAATATAATGAAGGATGCTTTTTTGATGAAAGATGTAAACCTACGAGTCAAAGTCGGAAAAGAGAAAGGTGACAAGAAAACATCAAAACAGAAATAGGAATCGTGAAATAAACCCTTAGTGTGCTGACGACATAACATGGGCATCTACCGCGAAACATCGAATAGATCATATTTAATTTGATTTGATTTGATTTGATTTTAAATTCTTTAGGCACGGTTGCCACGTCAGTCAAAGGACTGATTTACAGTGGGCCGTGCAAATACATACAATAAATAATTACTGGAAACGAAAAGCATACAAAATTATATAATCTTATTTACAAAATTTTCTATAAAACAAATTAAAGTGATGCTAATTATAGCATGAAAGAGAGAATCAGCGTTCGACGTTGGAGTTGCCTAAACGTTTTTTGAATATCTCATAAGTTTTGGACGATTTGACTTCAACAGAAAGATCGTTCCACAATTTTGCACCCTTATAGGAGAAACNACTTGGAAAAAGCCATTGAAGAAGGAAAAGCTGTTGGAGTCATTTTTATTGACTTCAGCAAAGCATTTGATACTGTGGACCATGAGATACTCAGCCTAAAGTTGCAGAGTAGCGGTATCTCAGGGAAAGTAGCCACCTGGATTCAAGACTACTTATGCAACCGTAAACAGCTTACAGTGATAGAAACTGAATCATCTGAAATACTTGGTTAACATGGGAGTCCCACAGGGATCACCTTTAGGACCAAGATTATTTACAGCCTATACAAATGATCTTCCAAAATCTGTCAAGTCAGGTCAAGTTGAAATGTATGCAGATGACACTACTGCATTCTGTATTGGTGAAAATATTTATGATGTATGCATAAAACTACAAGAAACATTAAAATAAATAAATAATTGGTGCACAAAACATAAGCTAACGGTACACCCTACAAAAACACAAGTTCTCATCATGAATATTATAACACCTGTAAAGGAATGGCAAATAGACCATGAAGAGCCAAAATCGAAAAAGGTGTTACCAGTGGAAGAATCTCCTTTAAAATTAATAAATGTATAGCTATGAAAAATCTAATTAAGAATAGATGAGTGACATGAAATATTTTTCAACAATGGAATGAATGCACGCAGGCTACACATTGAGCAAATCTGAGATATTCTTTAAATTGAGATGATTAGGAAGTGATATGTAAAGAAACTGGCACCTGTAACAGAACTGAGGCTCTGATAGGGGGGTCGTTGTTCTCTCGCCCTCCCCTAAGTTCCCAGAAAAGGTTCCCTTTTTGAAAATTCATAGCACCAAGAGTGCTGGATGATACTGGATGGATCGGAATTAATCGAATTCTGCTTGATAGCCGAGGGAATGAAGTATGTTATAATTTTTATGGAAGAAAGCACAGTTTTTCACGCGTAAAGCTGAATTCACACTTGAAGCATCGTTCTTGCGGCAATGCGACAAACTTTGATTAATGCAACCTGCCACGCGTGCCGCATCGCACAATAAAAATCGCCTAAAGTGTGAAGACAACAGCTTAAGAGATATCGTCTGCACATTTATTGCCAGGGGATTGAAAAACTTCAGTATTTATTTGAATCCTATTATGACTCTTGCGAGAGATGAAGTGTCCTTGCTTATTGTTCTGTGTAAGGAGATTGCTTACGATACTTGAGGTATTGGACTCAACCAAAGTTTAGTTGATACCAGAAAGGCTGAAGTAGTTTTGTGATTTTTGTTCTGAGCATTGGAAATATCGGTAAAATTTAATTAAAAAAATCTGTAACTTCGAAATGCGTGGAAAAGGCCTAAAACCCTCGATCAAAATGATAAACAATCTCCTCACTCAAACACATTTCATACACAATTTCGGAGTTCACCACGCCATGTCGCAAGTGGGGCAAACTTTCAATTGTGGCCTACTGCAAACTGTTCAAATTCTGATATTTCAGTGGTAAATGACAGCAAATCGTCTCAATTTTAGTCACTTTCTTCGATTTGAATTTGAAAAATGCACTAAATCCTATAAAATATCACACAAAAAGGTTTTATAAGCAATTATCAATTAAACATTATAAAGTGTTGCCTGAAGAATCTCTAAGTTTTGAATAAAACAAATTTTCCGAATCGCACGCGGCGAATTCCTATAGGCCACCATTGACAATTTTGATTTCTCTGCTACACTTGCAATACGGCGTCGCGAACTCCGGAATGGCGTATTCCCTTCAGGAGTTAAGAATCAAATCTTTTTAAGGTTACGGTAAACGTTTGTCGGCCGAAAAAGCCAATTTTCGGATTTCTTCAAATTTCAGAAGGCCAAATTTTAAGAAACACAAAGATACCATCTTTGGAAGTAACAGAAATGTTGAAAAAGCAGAATTCTTGTTCAAAGGAAGGATACTACAACTTCTCACACAAAGTTTTTCTGTGTGGTTTAAATTCTAATCCTATCTTTTTGACCTCTTGGCAGTCGCGTGCTAGAAAACAAAGATGAAACCACATTATACGTGTCAATTAGTTTGTTTAAATTTATCAATGGCTTTTTAAGCCCTAATTGCTTGACCTAATTCATGGTGGCTTATTTGACCTTGATGTTTACATTTGAAGCGGCTTCAGTAGAATTCCCTTTTTCATGACTTACAAATCCACTAGGTACAGGTACGAAAAAGCCATTTTGTACCCAAGGAACCAATCGAATGGCTCCACATTTTGCACACTACCAGAGCAGGCTTCAGGCAAGCAAAATTGTCTCAGAATCTTGGTATGTCCTCTGGTCCGCCTTTTATAGCCCAATACAACTGTGGGAGGGCAGAGAAGTTATTTGCAAATTTATGACAGCGTGTATTTTCAAGAGAAGGAGGAATTTAAATAATCTGAGACATTTGGTGGTAGCTTAGGATGTGCGCTTCCTGTTGATATAAGTTAGATTTTGTACGAAGGGTACAAAATAGCTTTTGAAGGAGGTATGCTCCCTTAAGCAATAAAGTTGCCTGAAAAATATAATATTACAATCTTTGCCAATTACTTTGATATGGTTAGCATCCCTACATTCTTGCGCATCGAATGATGTATAGTTTAACTAGATTCCGCTAATAGTTTGGCTTTAGGGAGAGAAACCCAATCTTGTGCTACAAACGTTTAACGTATCCTTCAAAGCAATGACGTATATGATCTGATACTTTTGTAAAAACCACTTTTTAAGCCTCGAGGGAATTGAAATATATTTTCATATTGCTTTAAAGCCTCTTGTTCCCTCTGCGCGATGAATTATCATCGCTTTCCTCGTCACCAATGTTTCAAATGCGATGAAGGTTTATCTTACACTGGAAATCACATTTGACAGCAAAGCCTGGTTTTTACGATAGAATGTTGTTCCCAGTGCAAGATGAACTTTCACCGCATTTGAAAAGTTGGCGATGAGAAAAGCGATGATAGTTCATTGCGCAGTGGGAACGAGCCTTACGGGAGGAGATAATTTATCCATTTTGGCGCATTTCGAAGTAAAAGAATTTCGTTAATCCATTCATACCTATATTTACAATGCTCAGAAAAATGGAAGATAATTCACAAGAAATTGTTCAGCCTTTCGGCTATCAACAAAACTTTGATTCATTCTAATACCTCAATACGCATATTTTTTTGTAAGAAGCCGCTTATAAGAAACTCAACTCCCAGATCGCCAAAAAACTAAGAAACTCCAGTATTAGGAAAAAATAACTTAAAAAATTATTTATTTTATTAAAGGAAATCCTTAGCATATTTTTAATTTATTTTCACTTGCTTCGCGTATCCTATTACTCGGAAGGTAATCAAGTAGTTTCTAAACGTTGAGAAGGCTTCCAAAAACTTTGTCTTGAAATGTTCAGGAGGGTACTGGAAGTAAATATGAAGATTGTTATGGAACCTTTAAGAAATTCGTCAGAAACTCTGAGTACTCAAAATCTGATAATTGAAAGCTTTCAGTACAGTACTGGCTCAAATTCTTAGTTTCTTATAAAAAAAACTACGTGTATTCCAATACCTCCGCATAAAAAATTTTCAAACATTTGAAGCTAATTTTCAGTACTCAGAAAAACGCGATAAAAATCACAAAATTATTTCCATATTTCCGCTTTTAAGCACGGCTTCAGAAAAACCTGGTTGTGAAATGTTCTGGAGGGCACAGGATGTGGACGTCAGGAATGTTATGACACTGTTAAATCCTTAAGAAACTTTGAATACTTAAATAATGAGAATTTCAAGAAACTTTCAGTGCTCGGTCAAATTCTTAGCTTCTCGTGAAAACTATATACATTGGTTGATTTCATACTTACATCACGATGCTTCCAGAAAGATCCATGTCTGCGGTCGCCACTTGGACTGTATTTATCCAAAGGTTATCAACTGTTCTGAATAAGGCGAAGATTCCCATAATACCACCCCTTTTAGAAAATGGGTTATTCATAACTGATTTTACTGAAAAAGCACAGTTATTCAATGACTATTTCATTCTCCAATGTACAACGATCGACACAGGTAGTGAAATTCCACTAGAAACCACAAGAGGTTCTACTTTGATAAGTGATTTTGCTATCTCTGAGGAAAAAATACTGAATATCATAAGATCCCTTAATCCTAATAAAGCACATGGCTGGGATGAAATATCTATAAGAATGATAAAATTAAGCGATGCTTCATTAGTGACTCCACTTAAGATAATTTTCACGAACTGCTTGAGGTGTGGTGTATTTCCTGAAATATGGAAGTATGCAAATGTAGTCCCTGTTCACAAGAAAAATGAAAAAAATGTGAAGGGTAACTACCGTCCTATTTCTCTTCTACCAATTTTTGGGAAAATGCTTGAAAAACTTGTTTATGACTCCTTATACTCCCATCTTGTTTCGTGTGACTTACTTAACCCAAANATAAAAATCACAAATTTATTTCCATATTTCCGCTTTTAAGCACGGCTTCAGAAAAACCTGGTTGTGAAATGTTCTGGAGGGCACAGGATGTGGACGTCAGGAATGTTATGACACTGTTAAATCCTTAAGAAACTTTGAATACTTAAATAATGAGAATTTCAAGAAACTTTCAGTGCTCGGTCAAATTCTTAGCTTCTCGTGAAAACTATATACATTGGTTGATTTCATACTTACATCACGATGCTTCCAGAAAGATCCATGTCTGCGGTCGCCACTTGGACTGTATTTATCCAAAGGTTATCAGAAGATAGGTACCTCTCTTTCCGTGTACTGTCACTATGTGAATCCACAGATGTTCTTAATTGAAGCCATCCAAAATTTGAATGCAATTCATTGGCGAGATTTTTTTCTACTAAATACCTGCAATGCGGGAGCATATGAATCAAATCTTTAGAAAACATTACACGATTGGTTAATGCATCTTGCGTTTGATTTAATGGCTTGAAAGGAACTTCAGGTACTTCGTTATAAGCGTTCATTGGCAATCTTTGATATCTTGATTACTTTAAGAATTATTGCGTTTTTCTTTGCGCATAGTTACCCAGCATGCTCTCAGTAGATTGCTGGAAACTTGTAGAGAGTCTCTCGATAAAACGGGATCTTTAGGTGCCGTCCTAATGGATCTTTCAAAGGCTTTTGATTGCTTAGATCACGACCTACTCTTAGCAAAAACTAGATGCCTATGGATTTAGTCGCAAATTTCTAAATTTGATTTGTAGCTATCTTTCGGATAGGGGATAGGAGGCAACGGGTGAAGGTGAATGGAACATTCAGCACCTGGTGTTATTAAAAAATAGGAGTAACGCAGGGATCGGTATTAGGGCCCTTCCTCTTCAATATCTTTATCAATGATATTTCTTATCTGGTGAAGGATACTGAAGTCTGTATCTATGCAGACGATGCTACGTTATATGTTGGAGATAAGAACCTGAAGACAGAGCTCTCAAAATTAAAAAAAGACACACTTTAATTATCAGCATGGTTCTCTGACAATTTAATGAAAGTGAACGAAGAAAAATGTTGTCTTTTAATATTCGAAGCAAAAAATGATGGAGTGACACTAAAGATTGATACCTCTGAAATATCAGAATCTGACTTTGAAAAATTACTTGGTGTAACTTTAGATTCCAAGTCTTGTTAATCAGCTCTATGTGAAAGCAAGTCGGAAACTTTATGCCTTAGCAAGAGTGTCCAATTACATGGATGCGGATAAAGTCAAATTGATAATGAGGTCTTTCATTATGTCACATTTTGGCTATCGCCTGTCAATTTGGATGTTTCATGATAGAGCCACAAAAATTTAATCGAATTAATAAATTCATGAAAGGGCTTTGCGAATTATACACAGAGAAACTGAATCCTCATTTGATGAACTTCTAGTCAAAGATAACTCAGTATCAGTTCACCAGCGAAACTTGCAGTTGCTTATGATAGAGATATACTATAAAACCAAGAACAGTTTAAATCAATCTTTCATGGAAGACATTTTTGTCGAAAGAACAAACATATACAATCTTAGAAACGTCGATGGTCTTCTGGTATCAAGGAAAAATACAACAGCTCATGGTATAGAAACAATTTATATATATAAGGCACGTATCCACTTATCCAATTAGTCTTTCTTCTTATTGTAATTTCAACAATACTTATTGTAAAATAACAATATCTCATTGTAACCAGACAATGACCGAACAATAAGCCTATTCGATGTATGACCGAGAATTCGCATACATGAAGTACTTCCTTGAACAACAAAATGGATGCCAATACTGAGGTTAATTGGATAATTGGATACGTGCCTTATATAAATAGATTTTAACAAAAAATAATAACATAACCTGTTCTTTGTATTCCATTGTAAATTTTTACCATAATAATAAGAATACGGTAGTCAAAGCAGAAAGGCTGTCAAAGAAAGCTGTAAGAAACTTGCCTATGCGTCGATATTTCATAAACAGCTCCACAAACTGAGTTCTGACTTGTAAATTCCTTCCCATTCTTTTCAAGTGAACGTTCCTTTTTGAAATTTGACTTCATATCCTCGAAAGTTCTGATCAACTTCCGTTGCAACTTGCCACGCTATGCTATGTTCTGTATGTAATGGCTTCATTCACCCCAAACATTAATTGATACAGTCACGTGGCATATCGTGTGATGAATCGTCAACATTTCGATCTCAATGCTAACACAATCTTGACTATTTTGCTTTTCAATGCATTCAATAAATTCAAAACTTTTTCCGATCAGATATATCTCAGAAATATGTCTGCCAGTACAATTTTGCTTCTCAATGCACTCAATAAATTCTAAACTTTTTCCTAAGTGACAAATCTGACAAATATTTCCTCCTATAGAATCTGTAACATTTTGCTTCTCAATGCACTCAATAAATTCAAAACTTTTTCCGACCCGACACAATTTTATGCTACGTAACTTCATTGTCATTATCAAGTTCTTGAGAGAGCATGTAGCTTTTGATCAGCTTCTTTGCAGATTGACCTTACTTGCTGTTTAAAGCATATTTGTTTGTCCACACAACTAAGGCCACTACGGAAAAAAAGGCCGCTAAGGCCATTACAGCAAATATATTCCCATTAACTGTATACACTGCGAAGCTTCTGGTGTTGTCAAATGCCCCGGGCCGGGGAAAATTTGCTGCCATATGCCCGGGGGCAGGGAATGTCTTTTGAGCAAATACCCGGGGGTGTTCCGGGGGGAGATCATCAGGTTAGGAATTCAACGAGACATAAAATAACTATAGCAACTATCACACGCACAACAAGGACCGTAATTAATTTTTTCAAGTAACTTTGTCAACAAGATCAAGAAAGGCAACTAAAATATCGAAAAAAAGAGGTCGACTAACGTAATTTTTTTTTTTTTTTTTTATATCACTAAAATTTAAAACACGAAAAACAAAACTCAAATTTAATTACTGTTGAGGTGGAGGAAAAAAACATAACGTTATCGAGTCGCCTCCACACCCAACATCACAATTATACCATTACTTTAAATTGAAATAAACTTTACACTACTCTAAGAAAAGACAGAACTATACATAAAATAAAAAAAAAATCACAATACAGTACGAAATACGAACTATGTATAAGTCATCGTATCAGTCCAAGGCCATATAATTCAATCTACCAGATGTAGTAGGCAACGACCAAAACTCATTGAAATCTTTTAGTTTGCTTGACGAATTCAACAGTACATTTCAGTATCATTTCGTTTGCTTTCTCGTTATAAGCATTACTTCCAAAAAGAAGTAGATCACATAAATGGTCGTCAGGCAGTTGAGTTATGTCATTGCCAACTACATCAGATACCTTATCAAGCAGGTTCCTTCTGTGAAGTGAGTATTGGCGGCAGTGCAGGAAGTAGTGGATCGTAGACTCGACCCCTGAATCACATTTACACATAGGACTTTCACAAGCAAAGTTATGATCAAATCTATGTTCGTGTAAGTCAGAGAAATGAACTCGAAGTCTGGTTATAATGGATGACTCACAACGGTTGATAATACCGTGCAACGATTTTTGAGTGGGGCGAATATTAGAAATTAGTAATTTTTTGAATGAGGATATTGTGGGAGCATTTCGTATATCGGGGCCAAGGTCATTCCATGCTTTAATACAGAATGGGAAAAAACTTTTGGAAAATTTTGTTGTATGTGATATACCCGCTCTAAGCAAGGTGGGACGACGTAGATTGTATTGTATGGCATTTTCATCGGGAATGTAATCGCGCAAATACTGGGGTGTCTGATTATTGACAATCTTGTAGAATAGACATAATCTGCGGTACCATCGTCTGTTACTTAGCGACTCCCAGCCGAGCTCCCCAAGTAGCCTGTCCATGCTTGTGCCCTTCCACGCCCCACTAACGGCCAGTGCTGCCTTATATTGAGTTGATTCTAATTTACGAGAATGGGACATGCTTTGATCATGGTAGATTACATCACCGTAATCAAGATGCGGTCTAATATATAGCTTATACATCTGGTCAAGTACGTTTCTCGGAACATACCTTGATAAAAAACGAATGATTCCAATTCCCCTTTTGGCTTTTATGATTGCTTCTTGTACGTGCTCAGCGAAAGTAAGTTTTTCATCTAAAATTAGACCAAGATGCTTGTGGCTGTTTTCAGAAACTATTTGATGGTCATTGAAAATTAGAGGGGGGTGCCGTTGCTTTTGTCGTTTTGTCGAGAATATAACTTCTTTTGCTTGCTTTGTGGGATCAGGATTGAAACTCATTTTCCATTGGAAGGCCCAATTTTGTATAATAGCCAGATCACGATTGAGGGCGTCCGCTGTCGTTTCCACATCAGAAACTACTTGAAACATAGATGTATCATCGGCAAAAAATTTAACTTGAGATGTTACACCTTCAGCAAGGTCGTTTATGTATACGAGGAAGAACAGTGGCCCTAGGACAGATCCTTGAGGAACTCCGGCTGAAACGCGCTCCCAGGAAGATGCTTTTCCGTTCAAAACTACTCTTTGGTACCTATTGTAGAGAAAATTTTCAATCAAAAAATAAAGCTGTCCATCAATCCCATTTGATTTGAGTTTAAGTAAAAGGCCTTCGTGCCAAACCTTGTCAAAGGCTTTTGATATATCAAGAAAAACAGCGCGGGTCTCTTGATGATTTTCAAAAGCTTCGTATATTTCATGCGTTATCAACAGCAGCTGATTTATGGTAGAGTCCCCAGGCCGAAAGCCAGATTGGTGAGCAGAAATTAAATTATTTTCAGCCAAGTGTTTGTAGACTTCATCAAAGATGATTTTTTCAAAAATTTTGCCACATATTGGAAGAAGTGAGATTGGTCTGTAATTATTTTTAACTTGACGGTCACCCTTCTTGTGAATTGGGACTACATTTGCCCTTTTCCATAAGGCAGGGTAATGACCTGCTTCTAAGCTCATATCATAAAGCATTTTCAATGGTATACTACATTCATGAGCACATAACTTTAGCATACGTATTGAAATTTCATCACAACCATTTGCTTTTTTACTGTCTAACTGGTTTATCAGTTGTACAATTTTTTCTAGTGGAATTTCGATGCGCCTTAACTTAGACTGTGTTCTGCTCGGTAGCGACTCAGGAATCTGGCTTTCGTTGTCTATAAGAGAACATTGTTTGACGAAGAGATCATTGAAAATTATAGCCTTGTCCTGAAAGTTGGTGACAAAAATGTCATTGTCGATGAGTGGCGGGATGCACGTTACCTTTTTCTTATTCAAGATCTTATTTATCGTTTCCCAGTAGGCTTTTACACCCCTTGAAGGGTCGCACAATTTTTGCCCTAGCTCACAAAAGTATCGCTCCTTCGCTTGTTCAATGGTCCTTGTTGTTTCATTTCGAACAGCCTTGGCCCTTTCGTGATCCCTTATATTTCTCCCATTTCTTAAGAACTTACGGTGGGCTTTATGCTTCCGACGAATAGCCATTTTGACTTTATTGGTTATCCACGGCGGATCTTTTGGATTGCATAAGACTTCTGAGTTAGGAACGTGGAGGGAAAGCAGATCAAGAAACTTTTTTGTAAATACTTTGGTAGCGTCAGAGCTGTTGAGGCCTCGAAATTCATTTTCCCAGTTGATTTTGCGCATATCTGACTTCAGTAATTCAACATTAGCTCTCTCGTATTTCCAAACACGACGATTGAAAGGGGGTGGCGATGGGATATTTAGATTGATTGATCCGTGAATAATATCATGGTGACAGCTTTCAATTAAAGAAGGGTGTGTCCCCGAGTCTACAAACAAATTTGGTTGATCTGTAAATATCAAGTCAATGCAGCTCTCAGAGTTTTCGAGGAAATGAGTCGGCTCATCAATAAGTTGACTCAGATCGAGGCTATCGGTTAATTCATTCAATTCAACGCCTTCTGTGTTTTCGTTATTACCAACCCACCATTTGCTAGATTTGCAGTTAAAATCCCCAGTGATAATCAAACAATGGGGCTTAGTGTCTTTAATTTTGGTAACCATTGTCTCAAAACTGTCTAAAAACTCGTTGAATTCATTTACATTCTGGCTTGGCGAACGATACAGAACAACAAAAAATATCTTCTTTCTGTCAATTGTTATTTCCGTTACTATACTCTCGCTCAGTGTTTGTAGATCAGTTCTTTGTCTGATGCACATGTTTTCCTTGTAGTAAAGGCAAACCCCGCCACGCTTTGCGTTGCTAGGATGGTCACTACGAAAAACATCCCTGCTGAATCCCTCGAGGTTTATAGCATCATTCCCAATAGATGTATTCAAGTATGTTTCAGACAACGCAATTAGGTCAAAGTTAACAACAGCATTGTACGCTTGGATCAGTGAAATTTTTATTGAATCCCTTGATAAAATGCTATTCAGATTCCAATGACAGAATTTAAGAGGGCGGGTTACTGGCCCAGGGTTTGGATGCACATCGCCACTCATCAACAATGACAATCCGTCTCCGTCATTCAGATTTTTTAACAAGTCTATTGTTAATATTACGAGAATTGTTATAATTTTTAAGTCAATAATACCGACTCTAAATGTCAACTTTGTAAACCAGACAGAAAAAACCCGAAGACTCCACCAAAAACGGCAAAATGCGAGAAACATGATAATTTTTGTTGATAAATATAGCAGCACAGACATTTGGATAATACCTATATTTGTTTCTAAATGATTACACCGAAAAAGGGGTAGAAAGCACCAACTTACCAAAGTTGAGAGGACCAAACATAAAGGATAAACTATTCCAAAAAATAAGAGGCTGCCAATTACTTTCGCAATTGGAATAAGAAACTCTTGCAAGGGATTGATACAGAAATTATTTCTTATTGGGAAGTGAACCTGCCTTTCTATTCCTGCGCGCCATTCTTGCAAACCTATTGGCATTTAAGTCGACTGAATAAACCTGCTTTTTTAAAGAAAGCAATGGCCTCGAACCGGTTGTACGACGTATACACATAAACAGAAACAAATACGACATTTCTAAACAAAAATGGAAAAAAAAGCAAACAGTGCATAAAGTGAGAGTTGTCTGTCTACTTACTGAACGCAAAAGGAATCCTTGTTCAAATATTAATTTTAAAACAGCCAAGTGATTGCTGGTTTAGTCCTGTTTAGTCCATG
>REGM01000098.1:1053532-1104717 GCA_004194415.1 Aurelia aurita
ATGCATACAACGTTTATTAGAATGCATACAACGTTTATTACGATGCATACAAAGTTTATTACGTTGCATACAATGTTTATTAGAATGCATACAACGTTTATACATATACGTTTATACAACGCATACAAAGTTTTCTTGAATTATAGCTCTTACATTCAGGTGCTATTTAGTAGGAAAACTGAATAATTTCCATAACCAATACCCAAAGAATTTTGGCGTGCCTTCGGCGCGCTTCCAGCTTCTGCTATATCTGTGGCACCCCCTTTGCAAGTTGCACCTTTCAATTTCTGGCTAGAATCACCCCTGCAGAACAAATCGAAGAATTCTGGGTGGTTATCAGTTTCTACAACAGAATATCACGGACTAATATTAAATCAAGTTTTGCCCATGTGTCAACAAATTAGTTGCATGACAAACTGCAAACTCCCTTGCTTAAAAAAAGAAGAATTAGCTAATTCTAGGCCATTCTAGAGGTCATATTTACAAAATTTTCCAGGGGAGCATCCCTGGACCACTTAGATGTATGCACTTCCCGCCCATGTGGCTGGCTTCCCCCTGGTTTCACAGTGCGTAACTAACTAATGATGCACAGAAATTTATGACAATTATGCTGTCCGGTGCACGGAAATCTTACATTCCATACTTGTCTCTGCCCACAAGGAAACTTGCCAAACCTATTGTCACACCCTTTTGCCACACCCTTTTGACCGGAAAACTGCGATTTACGTTGTTTTGTGCAGTGATGAAAATTCCTTAAATTAATGCCTGGGCGTAACGGAGGCATTCGGGGCCCTTAGGGATTTCACCTAAATTTCTATAACTAATCCAATCTTTCTTCTGCAATATCAAACTGTAACACTCCCGATTTGACTTGTTTTTCACTAGAATATGGCTTGTTAAACGCCCCACGTTTTTTCTGACTCACCCGGTACATACATTATTTATTTTTTATAGCAGGTCAAAGTTAAAGCAGCATAAAGCTGATGTGGACCAAATGACATTTTTATTAGCTACACTAATAGTTTCAAATGTCTAAACGGAGTCTAAACATTCTTCTGACTCATCTGGTGCTACGTTAAAAATGCGTCAAGAAGCTGAATCATATCATCGATATAAAGCCAAGAAGCCAAGGTGCATTAGCTGAAAGTCAGTTATCATTTAATTTGAATGATCACATGATAGGAAATGACGGATTATGTGAATCAAGATCGTAACGATCTTACGGACCATTAACTTGTTTTGTTTTCTATTGCTGGTACTGGTACCAAACAAGTTATGTAGAACAATTGCTAGTTAATTGATACTCTACTTAAAGCAACTGCTATGTGTTTGATTCAGGCAAGGTTATCAAGACAAGTGGGTTCATACATGACCCTGATTGGTATTAGTCCAGACGACATTTTACGTGACTTATCAATTCGCGGTCAAAACTCAAGAGCTAAAATTATGTCGTACTGGCATTCTTCAAAAACAAGTTTCCCTACTGCTTCTTAGAGGGTACTAAAGGCTAAAATTGGATGTGAGATTTGCCTGAAAATGACACTCTGGGACTGGGATTTGATAAACAGGGACCCGGGAATACTAACGTCAAAAACACTACACTGGGAATGGGATCTGACTGTACCGGGTGTCTCAGAAAAAGGTACCCCCTTTTGACAGGAAAAACGAACGAAACGATAAAATGTCGGGACTTTTCGTCTGCACAACTAAATTTGGTAATCTTCAACTTAAATGCACGTACCTTGCCTTCATAAATCGTCCACGAAACACCGGAGGTACGAGCTCCCAAAGTCCAATTTTGAGTGCACCTGAAACAAGAGGTTTTGAGAAAGGGCCTAACCATGATTTGATTTCTTGGGCATTTTCCAAAGGAATTTTTAACTTTTTTTCTTTTAGTTTTTACTTTTGAAAAGAATTCTACTTTAAGATGTTTAAATTATTCTTGAAAGAACTTTTCTTTTGAGGAAAAATCATTCCTTATATTCCATTGGAGAGTTGTTTGCATCAAAGAAGAGGAAAAGGAGCGCATGTACGCTTATTTTGGAGATGTGGCACGAGTTTATTATTCTCGCCACATTTTTCTTCTATTTGTTTAATTAGGGTCGTGGCTAGGCGTCTATGATTCTTTTCAAAGCAAAGACTAAAAATAACAGTTTAAAATTCCGTTGGAAAATGCTCATGATATCAAATCACGGTTAGGCCCTTTCTTAAAACCTTTGGTTTCAGGTGCACTCAAAAAATTTACTTTGGGAGCTCGTATCTCCTGTGTTTGGTGGACGATCTATAAATGCAAGGTACGTGCATTTAAGTTGAAGATTAACAAATTTAGCTGTACAGTCGGAAAGTCCCGATATCTTATCATTTTTTTCCTTTTTCTAGTCAAAAGGGGGTACTTTTTTTGAGACACCCGGTCAGTGGCGTAACGCAGGTTGTCTGGGCCCTTTTGTTGTTGTTGTTGTCAACTTATTTTAATTCGAATATACAATACAATAGCTTCTTAATTATAAATAAAAAGAAACTAATCTAATTCGAATATTTACAATCAACTGATAGCCAAATTTAATAAACAAGTGAATGTGTATGATTTAATTTTTGTATTTTTTATTTACGGGGTGTATACATTATTTACAATAAAACGACAGGCATTACAGTTTGCATGTTGGACCGTCCCATTGAGCTATTAAGTTTTTGAAGCTATTAAAGTTGTCAGCCGACTTTAGCTCATTTGGTAAGCAGTTCCAAATCTGTGGTCCTAAGGACTTGAGGCTGTGAGTGCCGAAAGTAACCTGATGTGGCCTGTAATGAGTAAGATTGTTAGGATTTCGCGAGGAATAATTGGAGGATCTAATTTGAAAAATATCTTTCATGAAGGATGGATTCAGACCATTCCACGTCTTAAAAATTTCTATGGAGAGAGAACTAAGTCGGGTAACATGNTCAAATTTGGCCTCTATTTGTCGGTCTCTGAATTTTTTGATTAAGAACCAATTACTCTGATTTTGTTGTAAGTGTCCTCAAATTAGGAACCTATTTAACCCTTCTACAATGTATTCGTATGGTTCTTGTTTTCCGGTTATTACTGTATCAGCTGTTGTTTTAGCTTTAGACATTATTTCAGAATGAATTTATTATTGCATCTCATAATGTAAAATATGCTGGCCAATCAATCAAAAAATCAGTTGCAAAATGGTAGAACAATTGCAAAAATTATAGATTTGTACTCTCCACCAATATGGGCAACACTTTTGTCTTGTTTCAACATTGAGGACGGGTCATTAAATTTATGGATAATTAAAAGGGCACTTTGGAATGCCTCGAAACTGTTAGAAAATTCTAAGTATGCTTTGTTTCATGATTGTGACATTTTTTCCCCTAATGATCAATTCAATGGGGGGAATGGGAACACGAAACATGAAGTTCTGATTGGTTTGGAATGGCTAAAAAATTGAAACATTCTAAGTATCAAAAATAAATTGTTGTTTCAAGGTCTGCATTAAATGGCGTGATGGATTTGAGTGATATAAAATTATTAAACATAAAAACCAGAAAAAGACCCCTTCAATCAAGGCGTGTTACATAATTAGGAAGCATACCTCGCAATCAGGAATCGGGCAGGTGCTCAACAAGAACTTGCAATTCCTTTCATGAACCTTGATCTCTGAGACAGTGGACTCAAAATTACATCCGGCATTAGGACAACTAGCAGGCAGGTTACCGATGATTCTGCGTGTAGTGTGTGATATGATCATTTTGAATTCCTGTCTGCATGTTGGACAGGGTCGATTCAACATCTTAGAGAGACATTCACGGCAATAAATTTGGTGACAACAACTGGTTTCCATCGCATCATCTGCAACCTCTAAGCAAATCAAGCACGTGACAAAGTCGAAGACATTGTCTTTCACAAGTTTTGCTGAAAAAATAATTATTCACCATCAATACCTCCACGATCCCTGTCCATGATTCATATAAGGTATAATATATGTTGCAACCAACTGTATATAGAAAGTTTCAAGAATAGATTTAGCCTGTTTGTAACAGAATTACGATTTGACATGTCCTCTGCGAATTGGTTGAAATTTGATGCTAGCTGTTGCAGAGAAAGGAATATATATATAGAAGGCTTCGAGTTGCCTAGAGCTTCCATATAACCTTCAGCAAGCAATAAAGCATTATGTATGCAATTTTTCTTATTTTGTACCTTGGAAGCTAGATAGAATCCCTTATCAAGTCAATATAGAAATTTAAGATGCCATGTCGGAAAGTTAAACTTTCGTGAGAATGGAGCAAGCTGCATTGAGACATCAAAACTTCTTGCCGATTAATCTGAAAATATCAATTTTCTAACCGCATCAAGTCTTAAGCTCGTTTTCCACTAGGCGAATTTATTCGCGCGAAGCGATTTTGTTCGTAGCGAAAAAGTTGAATCCATTCCAACTCATTTTTTCACTGCTGCGAACAGCTACCGCGAATGAGCTCATACGTGAAGGACGCATATGTATACTCGAAAAAATTCGCCTAGTGGTAAACAGGCTTTAGGAGCTATTAGAGAACCCACGAAAGACATTCTCCGTTTTATTTTTAATTCCTTGCTTGATTCATATAATATTGTTATATTGTCAAATTAAGCCAGATGGTGATAGTTTGTGACAAGATAGTTTGTGTGTGATGTTTTATTGACTCTCAGTCGGTATAGACGGACGTGAGAAACGACGTATCATTGTTATGAACTGATTTTACTCGAAATGGAGAAACTTATCATTGATTTAATCAACAAGATTCGCAAAAACAGTAAAAGACCATATTCTGAATATATTTGGAATCAGATACAAAAGGATGGGCACAAAGTTGACTTCGATACACTCGCTGAAACTTTGCGAGCAATGCAGCACGCAGGCCTAATTGAAAATCGACCTTATAAAGGCGAAGAATCATTTTATGTCATCGATAAAAATGATCTTGGAGCTACAGCAGTTTCAACTAGTGAAGAAGACATTCATAAGCATGGCGAAAGCAACAGTACAATCATGGTTGATACTGATTGTCAAACAAATTGCCAGGGCAAGTTTACCCCTTATGATGAATTCATTGCGCTCCGCCAAATGGTCCTTGAGATGCAGGACTCTGTGCGTGGTTCTTGTAGCAGTTCCGAAGCCCTTGCCGTGAAAGATGACATCGTCAAGTTGAAAAAGGAAAACGAGTTTTTGAAAAACGAATTGCGCAGGAAGAATTTGATCATTGAAAGTTTACAAGCAACGCCCCTCCCTGACCCTAATTTTCAATATGGCGAAGGCTTTGGTAGCTTTGGGGAAGGATTCATCTTCCCACAACGTAAACATGTTGCTAGACAACACACTTCGAATCCTTGGCAACCGATGTCATTCAATTTTGACAACAGATTCGCACCTCTGGACAATTATGGTATTCAAGATTGTGAATCTGATTACAGTGTCAAAGAATCTGTAAACAATGGTGCCCAGACAAAACCTAATCATCGAAGCGCGGCAAACAAGACCAACAATTCAAAAGCAACAAACAATCAAAATTCTGAGAAAAACACCAGCTATTCAAAAGCAGTAAAGACAGGTTTTGGCAATGCAAAGGATGATGAAAAGCAAACGAAAACAAATGCGACCAGAAAAAGTGAAAAAAGAAAGGTCTACATTCTCGGCGATTCTATGGTCAAGGGGATTCAGCACTGGCAAATGCAAAGCCGCGACACCCAAGTTGTTGTTCGCTCTTTCTCTGGAGCAAAGGTTAAGCAAATGAAACACTATGTGAAGCCTGCCGAAGAAGAGAATCCCAGCTTATACATCCTACATGTCGGTACTAACGACTTGAGAGAAAACAAATCCGCTGAAAAGATTGCAGACGAGATTGTAAACCTCGCCGTTACATTGAAGAAAGACAAAAATGAAGTAACAGTTTCGGGAATTTGCCCAAGAGAGGATAATCTCGATGATAAAGCTACAAATGTGAATGAGAACCTCGCTAGGAGTTGCCTACGTCAAAAACTTGGTTTCATTAAGCACGAGCAATTAGATGCCAAGAAACATAAAAATGCTAGCAAGTTACATCTTAACAAAGCAGGTAACTCCATCTTACAGAGAACATTCTTGAACGAAATTCAAATGTGACTATGTAACGTTAATTCAAGTATCTTAATCGATGTTTCACAGGCGGATAATTGTTCACCATTTAGGGAGGATGCCGGTGATCCTAATACTGAACCGACCAAGGTCTCATCAGCATCTAGGTTTTAAGAAGGGTATGGTAATTGCATCCCTGAATATCAATGGTCTGCGCAGTCACCATGATGAAACTAAGCTGCTTTTAAATGACCTAGGGATTCACATTCTTGCCCTAAACGAAACTAATCTTGATGGTTCTATCCCTATAGAGTTGACTGAGGTTTCTGGTTATCAGAAAAAACGCCTTGATAGCACTGGAGGGGGTGTCTCACTTTATGTTAGAGACTCTATCAAAATGACACCCAGGGTTGATGTGCCTTCTGATGGGCTAGAACCTCTCTGTGTTGAAATATCTCCACCCAAAAGCAAACCTTTTCTTGTTGTTGCTTGGTATAGACCTCCCAGTGACTCTGTTGACTCCTTCAATAAGCTGGAAAAAGCACTTGCTTTTCTTGACAAGGAGGGCAAAGAAATTATCTTCCTTGGAGACACAAATTGCGACCTTGCCAAAAGACCAACTGATCGGACATTGGACAATAATGCTAAACACATGTCTAGTATGTATGAGCTGTTCAGCTTCAAACAGCTTATTTAGGAGCCAACTAGGGTCACTCTAGACACTGCAACAGTCATTGACCATGTTGCCACAACATGCGACAGAAACATTGTAAAATATGGAGTGTATGAGGTTTCGTTGAGTGACCATTATATGGTCTACTGCATTCGGAAATTTAACGGTGCAGTGGAAAAAGGACACAACAAGATCAAAACTCGCAAAATGAAAAATTTCAATGAGGAAGCATTCCTTGCTGATGTTTCTGGTATATGTTGGGAGCAATTGCTTACTGAAACTGACGATATCAATTTGCTTGTCTACTATTGGTCTAACATGTTTTCTTTGATCATAGAGAAACATGCCCCTTTAAGTGAAATGCGAGTTTCTGAAAAGTACTGCCCGTGGATTGACAGGGACCTTAAGGATTTAATGCGTACCAGAGACAAGCTAAAAAAAAATCAGCAGTCAAAAGTAAATCCCCAATCCTCATGGACTCTTATAGACAGATCCGTAACAAGGTCAATACCCTGAATATTCAGCAGAAGAAACAGTATTATACCAATAAGATATCTGCATGAGAAGGCAACATGAAAGAATCTTGGAGGGCAATTAATGAACNTTACTGAAACTGACGATATCAATTTGCTTGTCTACTATTGGTCTAACATGTTTTCTTTGATCATAGAGAAACATGCCCCTTTAAGTGAAATGCGAGTTTCTGAAAAGTACTGCCCGTGGATTGACAGGGACCTTAAGGATTTAATGCGTACCAGAGGCAAGCTAAAAAAAAATCAGCAGTCAAAAGTAAATCCCCAATCCTCATGGACTCTTATAGACAGATCCGTAACAAGGTCAATACCCTGAATATTCAGCAGAAGAAACAGTATTATACCAATAAGATCTCTGCATGTGAAGGCAACATGAAAGAATCTTGGAGGGCAATTAATGAACTTCGTAACAAGAGATCAAAGTCTAGTAACATAGATTGTCTTAAAGAGTCTGGCACTGAAACAGTGCACAAAAAGGATGTTTCTAATTCAATGAACAATTTCTTTTGCACTATAGGTAGGGACCTAGCAGATAAAATTGACCCTGCCCCTAATCCCCTTCTTTCATGTGACTATGAAGTTAATAAAAATAAGGCCAAGTTCAACTTCAAGACAATTGAGCTGAAAGGTATCAGGAATGCATTTGCCAAGGCTAAGACATCAAAGAGCTTTGGGATTGACAATATCTCTAGCTACTTTATGAAGCTTGCTTTGCCTCTTATTGAAAATTCCCTGGCTTTCTTGTTTAATACATCCATTGAAACCAGCCAGTTTCCAGACTCATGGAAAGTGGCTAGAGTGACTCCAATTTTCAAAGATGGAGACAAGACTAAAAAATCTAACTATCGCCCAATATCAGTCTTACCTGTCATCTCAAAGCTCTTTGAAAAACTTGTTTTTGACCAACTCTATCAGCCTATGAAAGGAAATGGTCTTTTTTCATCTGACCAATCGGGGTTTTTGCGCCTTCATTCCACACTAACTTGTTTGCTTAAAAATGAGCGATGACTGGTACAACGGGCTTGATTTTGGTAAGCTTGTTGGATTAGTATTCATTGACCTAAAAAAGGCATTTGATACTGTTGATCACGAAATTCTCTGTAAAAAGCTTGAACTTTATGGGGTTCAGCAGCGAGAGCTTTCCTGGTTTAGGTCATACCTATCCAACCGCAAACAATTTTGTAGGGTTAACGGTGTCGATTCAGACATAGGGGACATAGAAGTTGGAGTTCCGCAAGGTTCATGCCTTGGCCCCCTTCTCTTCCTCATCTATATCAATGATCTCCCCCAGGCTGTCCGAGATTCCTCTGTGACCATGTATGCTGATGATACCAGTCTGTGCCATCAGTCTTATGATTTAACTCAGCTGAATGAGGCTATTAACGGTGATCTTAGGAAACTGGATGCTTGGCTACAAGGCAACAAGCTTTCCTTGAATGTTGCGAAAACTCATTCCATGCTTATTTCTACCAAGCAGAAGCATACCACTCTCAACAGTCGAAATCTAGACTTAAAATTGAAAATACGCGATAATGAGCTCGAAGTAGTCAAAAAGACAAAATACCTTGGTGTGCAAATTGACCGCTCTTTGGATTGGAAAGAGCAAATCAAGGCAGTTTCTACCAAGGTCTCCAGGGCAGTCGGCTTTCTAAAATATGCTAAGTCCTTTCTGCCAAAGGAAAGTTTGAAAACTCTATACACAGGTATTGTCGAGCCCCACTTTCGATACTGTTGCTCTGTTTGGGGTTGTGCTGGTTCTACAGAAATTAACCAGTTGCAAAAGCTTCAAAATCGTGCTGCTAGAATCATAACAAATAGCAGCTTTGATACACCAGGCAGACCACTTATCGAAGAGTTGGGTTGGAAGACCATTGAAGAACTCATTGGTGATGAGTCCAAAACGATGGTTTTCAAGTCGCTCAAAGAGTTGGCTCCACAATACCTATGTAACCTTTTCATCAAAAACTCGGAATGCTCCTCCCGCAGCCTCCGCAATACCGAGACCGATTTAAGGTTGCCAAAGAAAAGATCAGCAAATGGGTAAAAATGATTTTCCTTCCGGGGAGCAAAACTATGGAATAGCCTTCCAACTGAGTCTAAGATGGCATCCTCCCTAAATAGTTTTAAAAAATCTATTAAGGGTTGATTTTTCTCTTAGGTTTTAACATTATGGTTTTTTATATTCTAATAAGTGATTATTTATACAATTGTATATTGTAATTAAGTTTTTATCGGAGGGCCCCTTGAAAATAGCTTCTGCTGAAGGGCAACCCTCCTTAAAAGAATGAAATATGAAGCCTTGGTTATATTCAAATTAGTATATATTAGATTTTAGAAATATTGTAAATAGGTTGTCTTTGTATATAGTTGGCTTCAATTAGCTTCTCTGCTATTACAGTTGCCAACCATAAATAAATTATATGATTATTAAATACAAATTAATTACATTATTAACAATCAAACTAAAAGTTACTGTACCTAGAGGTTGTCCTAGACTTACGACAAGCTCTACCACAACAACAACAACCACCCATCACCGCCTTAACAAGGACTCATGCAGAAACTGTTCAAAAACCGGGAAAACAAAAGTCTGTCCTAATTTCGTGCATTTGGAAAGAGTCGCAAATAATGCGCAGCGAAACGTTTCTTAACCCTATTCTACCTGGGCTCTTTGGGTCAGACCACAGACCGGGGGGGGGCAAAAAATGCCCCCCTAATTATCTCCGAAACTATAATTACTGTGCCATTTTAACTTTGTACAATAGTAATTACATCTATTAGAAGTCTAATTATAGAATCTGATGCTAATTGGTCACGTGGTTTTAGCATAGGTTTCAAATCTTTGAAAAGGTCGGTGTAAAATTCTGTGACCTATTTCTTTGAATGGAATAGCTTGAAAGAAACTTTAGCTACTTTGTAATAATTCTACCGTTGGACTTTTCAGAAATCTTCATTATTTTCAGAATTAGAGTGCTTTTCTTCTTTTTTAAGAATTCAAAAAAAATTTGAAAAAAACTTAAAACCATCGTAATTTCTAAACTTTTTGAGGAAACATGGAATAATTTTCAAGAAAACCACAGTTTATGAACGTCTACAATATGGTATCAAGCAAAAGTCTTTCACTCTTCTGGTTTGCGATTTAGAAATTTGATGACGTAACATCCTCAAATGAGTTCAAATATGAAATACGCTGTAATTTCGAAAATATTCAAGATTTCTGAAAAGTCCAACGGTAGAGTTATAGCAAAGTTGCAAAAGATTCTTTTAAGCCATTCGATTCAAAGAAATATGTCACTAAATTTTACACCGACCTTTTTACGCCAATTTAAAGATTTGGAACCTTTACTCGTGGTTTTATGCCAGGCAACAATAGGACTATGTCGCATATAAGCTTCTGTACTGGAAAAACAAAAAGTGTTAATTAATTCGGATTTTAAGGAATAAAACGTCAATAAACTACTTAAAAGTAAAGAAAATATGATTGTCTATCGATTGATATCAAAATTTTGCCTTTTTTGTTGGAAAAATGACGTCATCAACATGAATGACGTCATATAATTTATATTTTGCTGACGTAAGCAAATATAAATAATGTATATATCAAATGAATGCACCTGGGAAGGGGAATCGTTTGGTAGTAGTCACGACGTAATCAAAGCAAAAACAAAGAATCTATGACTATTTTGTGATTTTCTTTGTTACCACTCTCCAATATGGGCATCTCCTGGTCACGTTACTTAATTTTTGACAATGAAAAGTTTATAATTTAAATGCCAATTAAATAAGAGGAAAAGTCAGAGCATCTTGGATCTTTATTGTCGTAAGTTTGGTTGGGGGGCATTTTTTGCCCCCCGGGTAGAATAGGGTTAAGCATCAGCAAGGCACAAACAATAATGCCTATAGATTTTGAGACAGAAAACTCTCCAAAACTCGTCAAACTTTAAGATATATCTATCTTTGCTGGTATTGATAATCAAAGCAAAAATGGAGGCCACTGCAAAAGATTTTTCTTCAACACGGCCCTTAGACTATTTCACATAATACTTGAGAATAGCCGCGAGCTCGTTCACATCTTTTTATCCAAACATGTCATCGAGAAATATCGCAGTCCCAAAAAGTAAGGGCTGTTTGTCCGGGTTTTTGAACAGTAAGGTTGTGAGTCGTAGTTGGAGCGAATATGTCAATTCAATTCAATAAAGCTTGGAGCGAGAACAAACGAATCAGGCCAAGTCTAGTCTAGGGTCGTCCTTTTCACATAAACTGTTCTGGGCTAACGCCTGGGGGTGGAGGTGCTCATTATCGAAGATGGGTATGTAAAAACAAGGGGCGTAACCAAATGGGGGTGCAGGGTGGGGGGCGCGGCACCCCCAACTTTTAGTTTGTCGGCGAATTAATAACATCTGTCGGCAAATCTAGAATTTATAGATTTGGTGTGGTACGAATTTTCCAAAATTATCTGAGTTTCCATTTCAGCAATGGAAACATTTTGGATCGAAAGAGGCTTTCTAAGCCAAAGTAAAGTGTGCCCCTTAAAAATTTTCCTAAGTCCCAACAATATTGTTTGAATTTCCATTTTGGCAATTGCAAACATTGGGTCGTGAGATGCATTCTAAGCCAAAGTAACGGGAGTACCCTCAAAAATTCTCCTGTAGGTGCTGATTTATAGAAACTTCGCTACAAACGTTGATAAAATTTCCTTTTTAGCAATGGCCAACATGGAGTCGGGAGAGACCCTAAACCAAAGTAAAGGGCGTGGCCTTAACATTTTTCTGGGGCTACGCCCCCAGGATCCCACTTTATTTACGCCTGCGCTGCGAGACCATGTCCATCTGATCGCTAACATACTCCTACGAGCCTGCACTAACGCACTTTTTGAACTGTTTTCATCAGAATGTGGCGAAAAGACATACAATTAGGGCGTTATTTAGTAAGTTTCCACATCCGACTTCGAAAGACTTTCGCACTCGTTCCTTATTTTCTACTTTCGGTGCCCTCTCTGTTGGTTCGGGCTGGATCTGCAGTTCAGGCCACCCCTGTTCCATTTCAGACTGGATTCGCCCCTGCGAGAAACAACCCTTTTTGTCAACAAAATGGGGGTATGCACCCCCAATAATTTTATTTTGCTTCACCCCTGTGTACAAACCCTAGTTTTAGTGGTGGATTCTACGATTCCCCAGTTTTAGGTATCCTCCTTATAATGTATAATTTAGATAATGGGGACGACTGCACTTTATTAGCGGACACGCTTTATGTCATATCTCTAGGGAACGTATTTGATCGAATACCCTACTAACCCTAAGTAAACCCTACCTTACCCTAACCAACCCTAACTTACCCTAACTAACCTAACTTACCCTAACTAACCCTAACTTACTCTAAAAACCCCTCTTCCAAAACCTAACCCTGACCCTTACCCCATGACATATAACTTGCCGACATTGAAAGCTGGTCCGCTTGTGTAGACTCTAAATAATGTACCAGCTTTAGATAAAAATTTATAAACCTAGCTGAAGCTCCAGTTTTGTTTGGTTTGAAGTTCCAGTCTTGGGTATGATTGTTTTGCAATGAAACCCAGTTTTATGGGTGCCATCTGTACTATGAACCATCCAGTCTTGGGGAAATATTTTGTTTTTTACCTTCGCACATACCCATCCTTAACTTTTGACACCTCCACCCCGGGGGCTAACGGTACCACGGCCCTCTGAAAAGCAGTCCTTATGGACTGACGGGCAGGGGGTGACGCCAGGAATCTTCCGACGGAGGAGCTGGAACCTCCGACATGGGGGCTAAAATGGCAAAAAATGCTGTTTTCGTACGTCATTTTGCCAAATTTCCTCCGACGCGGGGGCTTAATGTTTCCAACGTGGGGGGGACTGTAGCCCCCCTAGCCCTCCCCTGGCGCCACCCCTGCTGACGGGGCTACCATGCCTAAAAAAGTACAAATAGAACAAATAGAACCATTTTCGTTGAAAATTGTGTAACCGTGCATCTTTTGGTCATGCGTGTTCTGTATCTTCACACGAAATTTGTTAGAATTACCTTTCCGTGACCTGCCATTCCGATTTCGCAAAATGACAACATTGCTTTGTCACATTCAAGAACATTTACACATAGCAATGAATGAATTCATTTATAAATTAATGATTGACACAACCACATTTTGCATGTTGGGAATTGGTCTCAATTAGCTTTCATCGCTTCGCAACTCTTTACGCAGCAGACTCAGGGGCGGATCCAGACTATAGCAACCGTTGCGCAATATTCAATCCTATGTTCAGTATATTATTGCAATGTCCAACAAACAACGTTATCTCTCGTTATTGTTCATCGTCTTTTAATCGTGTGCGCAAGAGCGTCAGATGTAAATAAATTATTCACTTTTGTGAAGCAAATCTTTAAACAAGATTGCACGAATGGTTAAAGCATTTTTCGTTTGATTCAATGGCTTGAAAGGAACGTCATGTCAGGTACTTTGCTATAATTCAATGCGCACGCATTTTTATATCTTGATTATTTCAGAATTACAGCCTTCGCCTTCTTCCCTTTATTAAAAGAATTCAAGATAAGTTTTGAAAAAAATTCAAATAATCCTAAATTAACCCTATTTTACCCAGGCGATGTTCTTGATGTTTTCTCCCGGGGGGGGGCCATTATGGCCCCCCTGTTTATCTCCATAACTATAACTCCTATGATGCTGCAACTTACCAGAACGGTACCTACATCTATTAAAAGGGTAATTACAGAATTTGGTTGTAATTGATCACGTGGTTCGTTGCTAGGCAACCAAAAAGTGGCAAGTGGTCAATAATAAGCTTCAGTACTGAAAACAAGAAAGTGCTAGTTATTTTGGATTTTAATGATTAAAACTTGAAAAATAGAATAAATATAAAGAAAATATTATTGTCTATCCATCAAAAGCAAATTTTTGAAAAATTATCATTATTCATTATAAATATGACGTCATCAATATGAGTGACGTCATATGCATTATTTTTGCTGATGTAAGCAAATATGAAAATATTATATATCAAATGAAAGCTCTCTCAAAGACGAATTTATTGGTACCGATTTTGTTAAAATTAGATATAAAACAAAGGAATTATTAAGGTTTTCGTGATTTTCTTTGTTACCACTCTCCAAATAAGGGATTTTTCTCGCCACGTGACTACATTTATGACAATGAAACATTTAAAATTTGATAGCCAATTAAATTTTAGGAAAAGTCGGTAAGTTTCATCATTCCAGCTCTTTTCATCCAAGAGCTATAGTTCATGATTCAAGTGGGGGGGCCATAATGGCCCCCCCGGATAAAATAGGGTTAGGAGGAAATGATATGGCGGTAAGCAGAAATCTGTAGCATCCTGGCTTACGATATAGCAATTTGATGACGTCACAACCTCGAAACTGAAAGTACTGTAATCAAGATATAAAAAATCTTGCACAAGCAAATATAGCAAAGTAAGGGAAATTCTTTTCAAGCCATTAAATCAAACGAAAGATGCTTTAACCATCCGTGCAATGTTTTTAAAGATTTGATTCCTTTGCTTTATTATAATCAATTTCTTTCGAACAGACAAATTCAGCTAACGTTGTTTACACTTTACACTCACTTCAGATCACGTGATTTTGCTCTTGAGGAAACTTTCTTTTCATACAAGTTACGAACTTCGTACCACAAAAAAGCGTGTTGCGGGTAATTGTATCAACGAATAAAGAGACGAATTCCCAATTGTATGGTCACTTAAACTGAAGTAGGTATAAACAACGTTAGCTGAATTTGTCTATTGTTGTAAAAGTTGAATATTTCAACAGTCATAAAATCAAAGTTTTCTCTATCTATCCAAGCGGCAATTCGCTCCAAAAATCTGGTTCACTTTCACAAAATTTCCCTGAAAATCTCAAAATCTCTGAAAATTTACAGGGTGCGCCAAACAAAACTATCCACTTTGACAGACCACGATAAATCGTATACTGGACCGATTTTTAAGATTTATGACTTAATCTTTAGCTAAAATCTAGAATCAGATTCTAGTATTTTTTGTAAATTTGTTAGTCTTCTGCTTCTGGAGTTATAAGCGAGTTTCTTAGAATATTTGTTCTCGAAAATTCTGAAAACGATAAAAAACGTTGACCACATTTTGTAAAGACTCAACATAATGCAAAAAGAGAAAACTTTTACGTGGTGATTTGGGAATTTAGAAATCGATTAGCTAAAGATTCAGAAATCGATTAGCTAAAGTGTACAATTTATCGTGGCCTGTCAAAGGTGGATAGTTTTTTTTGGCGCACCCGGTATAAAAATCCCTCAGAATCTCTTAAAACTCCCTCTTTAAAAAATCTTCCTTTGAAAATCTCTACAAATCTTTCTAAATCCCCGGGAATCTCTTAACATCTTACTTTTGCTAATGATTTCTTTGGCAAGGGGAATGCTATAATTCAATTCAACACTGTAATCCTCATTTGCAACGGTTTGAAACATCTTTAATTCCAAAATCCTAAAATCTTTTTCAAAAAGCCATGAAAATCCCAAAATCCCTTATTAAAAAGAAATTAAATTTTGATATCCTAAAAATATCATCTACTTTCACACCTCACTGAAACCGCTCTCTGTTTGTTTGTTTGTTTGTTTCAATGTGTTTTCTTAACAACACTGCACTGTATTTTCATGAAGAGGGCAGGTCAGGATGCGAAGGTGAAGTTCCATTCGACAGCACTCGGCCTGCGCAGCGCACATCATGACAGCACAGGGGAACAAACAAACAGAAAACGAAGAAACGGAAGCTCATAGAGAGAGAACGGAAGCAGAATACAAGTCACAGCATACGACTACCCCACGAAATATTTAAATAAAATAACAACATTTAATTCTAATTACGACATAACAACGAAAGATTCTACATTTTGCATTGTTGGATTGTCAAGTTCTCGTTTGTAATCAGAAGCAAGTCCTTGTGATGCCATTGCAATTAAAGTCTCCAGTTTGATACCTTAAAAGGAAAACAACAGTATGATTATACTTTGAAAACAGTGGTATTGCTTTATACTGGGTGAGTTAAAAAATATCGACCTTTTGGTAAATCACCAAAATTTGATTATGTTACCCATCCTAAAATTTTATTTTCCGTTTTTGTGTCAAGGACCAAACAAGGTGAATGAGTGATCGTTATTTAGTTCTTCCGGGAGAGGAACAATGACATTACGGCATAAAAACCTTAATTTGTTCACCAATAGTATTTTACAAAGCCCCATATTTTGAGCAAGAAATCTATAATTTGATTGATTTGATTTGATTTGATTTGATTTGATTTGATTTGATTTGATTTGATATTTTTTTATCAAGGACATAAGAAACCAACTGAGGTGACAGTGCGGCATTAAAATTCAATTTGATAATCATTACTGGTGATTTCGAAGTATGCTTTAAAACCAGGTAGCTTCTAATAGCATTAATTCCCACAAATTCAAAGTCATTTTAAGACTTTTTAACAAGTCTAAAGTTGGGCACAAAAAATCATCACCAGTGGCGCACCGGTCCATCCGAGTATTGGCCCGTGGCCGCTGGGCCTCCGTGGCCGATGATGGGCCTTAACTTAATTATGGGAATCTTTTCACATTCTCTATCAGAATGGCGAAAAGACTGATCTTAATAGGGTATTGCTTCATGACGAAAAAGAGACTGATTCTGTGTAAAAATTCTTTCCAATAAAAGCTAGAGACGATAAAAAATGTTTTGTGTCAAAATTTGTATCAGAGTGGAGAAAATTCTGAGTCGTGTGCTTGACTGTTTTGAATAATTTGACGAGAGCGATCTTTGGCAAATAACTGACTTCTAAGAGAAGGAAAGAATCCAAAACTATGACAACAATATCCAAAATTTAGTTGCAGCCTCTTATTGAAACAAAGGATTTGGCAGTTTATGAATTTGTTGGGGTGCCTTGTTTTGCAAAATGATTTTTTAAACAGTTGATAAAATATTTTCATTCATCCGGTAGGTCGTCTTGTTCACAACAAATAACAGCTGAAAGGTTGTCACTTTAAGGTGAATCTCACTAGGCGGAAAAGGTCGAACTATTCGACTTTTTCCGCGCTTGCACATGCGCAGTTAACGTTTGATATAAAGTCGCCGCGGAAAAATTCGAGCGATACAAAGTAGGATATGTTTCTACTGGGTGTCCCAAAAAAGTACTCCTGTTTGAAAAACCACCAAAATTTGAGTACATGGCTGATTTTCAAATTTCTTGTTTTGGCAAGTAGATCAAAGACCAAAATATTTTGCCAGGTATAGATGATCTTGTGATTGGTTTTAAAATCGGCGAATTTAGCCCCTTTTAAGGCTGCCCGGTTTTGAAGCATACTGCAAAAAAAAAGCACCGATGACTACCAGATTAATTTCTTTTGTACATTAAGCTTCTAGTTTTGGTCATAAATGTCGGAAAGAAACGCGAACTATCATTGGAGACTTGAGGGATAAAGACAAATTTCAAGATTGAGGCTCTGAGGCAAGATTTGTAATGTTGCTTAAAAGTATAGCTCAGGATAAGGTTTTTCAACCTGTCATGTTATACCCTTAAAGTAATTAAAACAAACATTTTAACATCTTTAAATATATTTGGATCATTGACAAAACAGATCAAAAACCAAAATTTGATGATAGGTTTGATGATCGAGTTTTAGTGATTTTTCAAACAGGAGTACATTTTTTTGGGACACCCGGTACTTTTTGCCGAATCGCTCTCTCGAAGAACCAATCAGAGCGCTTTGAAGACTTCTCACCAGGGAAACCGAAATTGAGCATCGAGAGGAACAACGGAAATCGCGGCGGAATAATTTGAATCGCGCAAGTTTTTCTGCCATGTGGAGATGATGACTCTTCGCACTTGCAAAAATTCGACGCGGAATAAGTCGAATCGCTCGACTTTTTCCACTCAATTGAGATTCACCTTTAATGAGGAAACTAATAACAAACTTATATAGGAGCTTTTCTTTATTGAAACTGACATTTTTCATCATTCTACGAGTTTAGTTTTTCTAACTGAAATTGAACATTGAAAGCTTTTGCTGTAGAACAAACCTAAATGGTGTAAATGTCTAGCCCATACCCATTAGGGCCCACTTCATCCGTTAGGGTGACCATCTCTTTTCAAAAATCTAATTTTTCTGTATATACGGCTGACAATGAAATTATTTTTACTCAATAGGTGCCTTTTATGTTGCACTTTGTGCCATATACCAAAATATTGGATTCAGAAAATTTTTCAGAGATTTCTTCATCTTGGAGGTTACTTTTTTTTCTTGGCCCATCCCTTGTATGAAAATCAAAATTAACACACAGATTCAGAAGTACATACCTGATAATTTGGAACACCAGTCTTGATCAGCTGCATATGGCTCGTACAACCTTACAGCTTCATCTATACTGATACTGAACCCAAATTTCTTTTGTACATCATCTTGTGGTGTTTTGCTAAATGCGATTGATACACAAGCAGATGGTAGTGAAACTGGTTGGGAGAACGAGTTGAGTTGTATTTGTTTTGAGCTGTCTCTTACTGCCATACAGAACATACATGACCAGCTGTGTAATAAAACAGATATAAGCCCTTAAGTGGCAGAATAAAAATTGTTAATACTTATTTCATTAGAATAATATTCTAATAATAAATTAGAATAATATAATATCAAGCCGATTTTTCGATGGCCAACCCATTTCTATGATGATGTAATAGTTGACCAACTGACTTTTACGTGACGTAATACCCTCTTAAACAACATAATTTCAAGAAATTTCACGATTAGACCGATTTTTCAGCAAATATTTACCAATATTAAACCCTGATTTGGAGAATTTTCCTTTGCATAGGCCTAACAAAAGATTTGAAACCGATGTCACATTAAGATCACCTGTACGACACCTAAATGCTAACAGAGATAACCACATTTTGTCTCCAAATTTAAGTTAAACTTTAATCAATCGAAAGAATTTTTAAGAACGGACAAATTCATTAATTTCTCCCTTTTTTCAAAAGATGCAAATATTGTTTCACTCACCCGGTACATAGATCTTAAATGATTTCTTGAATTTGATTCTCATACAATCGTGGATGTTTTGATCCAAGGCATTGATATTACCCCCCTTCCCTCATAATAACGGTAGGGAGACTAATAGCAAGCGTTTTTTTAGGCACTGGTTTCTGGGGGCTTACAAAATTAGGCAGTTAAAAAGAAGTATTTTAACCTACCTTCCCTGCTGAAGCTCCGTTAAAAATGGTTGAAAAGCAACATGAATATAGGGATGTGAGAATCGAAAATCAATGGCTGATATTGAATCAAGCTGCTCTGTGGCTGCCCTAATGCCAGCTTCAAATCCAATAGGTAACTTTGCTAATGAATGTTGCCCATTGTGTCCTTTAGCTGCAGTGTGGCCAAACACATTCTTGAAGCCTTGTCGTACTGCTTGTAACATCTTGTTGTCTTGTGATGCAATCGCCAAATGAACAACTGGATCTGTTGGGTAGAATAACCATTTTATGGCCAATTCATTCTGATTTGACACAAATTGGGAACAATGATTCTACAGAGAGATTCTCGCTAGATATAACTAAATGCAATACGCCCTATAAAGCGGTTAAAAACTATTTATTCTGCGAAGGCGCACATACACACAGGAATACAAGGGAGTTAGGTTCGAAAAAGCGGTTGGGCTGGCCTAAATTAATTTAGGCGGTTGAATTGAATCATGAGCTCACAACAAGGCAGGGAGAGACAAGACAAAGAAGACAACAACAAACAAACAATGTAAGTAACTAGTTATTTATTGATTACTTAATCTGTGTCCTGACACCCGTGATCAGCCGAGGTTTTCTTCAGCCATTTCAAGTTATGTATTCTACTTTTTGCATTCATAGCACACATTTTCATTGCACAAAATGTGTTAAAGATATCAAAAGATTTTTTTAAAAGAGAGATTGATTACATGACTTGACTTGAATCACCAATTTTGGCATTGTTAAGAAGAAAGACACTCGTATGCTACGAGCTTTTCCAGAGAAGCAGTCGCTGCAAAAATGCATGATCGGATAATTCGAATCCGACGAAACGGGTTTGTTTTCGCAAAGACTAGCTTTCGTAATACGCGTTTTTCCGTCAGAAGACATGATGCGATTTAAGCATTACATAGTTTTACAGGACGTTAGAAAAATATACCCTCGTTCTTGCTGATTTAGGCCAACACCCAAAAGCTCTGGTTTGGAGGTGGAGACAAATTTGGACTTTCAAGATTAATATTTCAACTCTCAATGCACAATATTAAGAAACAAGGTATTCATCATCAAGTTAACTATCGAGGATTACTTCCAAAATTATTAGGAATAGACGATTCCGGAAAAGATGGCGTCGAGGGCCATTTGACCAAGATGCATTGCGTTTGATGATCGAATTTCTATAGAATCACCGTTGATTCCATTACAGAACGCAATGCATCTTGGTCAAATGCCCCCCGACGCCATCTTTTCCGGAATCGTCTATTGATTCGCCCTAAAATCTTATTGCTAGCCCCGATCAAATCTGTTGCGCTTTTTGTGGGACACCCGGTATTTTTAGACTCCGAAATCGCTTTGTCCTAATCAGACCAGACCTTAAAGACCGACCATTGACCAGCATGCTTTGCGCGAAGTCAGTGATTTTGCTTTCCACAGCTCCGTAGTTTCTGACTGTCAGAAAGTAGCTGAAATGAAACAAAAACAAACGATCGCAAAGCATGCGGGTCAATGGTCGGTCTTTAATCATTTGTGTTACAAAATTTGCTCCTCTTGCTTTATACTGGGTGAGTCCGAAAAAAGTTGCCCAATTCGGCAAAATGTGGCTTTGCTACTAATCTTTGAAATTCTTCTTGCTTTTTATCAAATGCCAAATTGCTCTTAGTAAGCTTGGAAGCTGTGTAAATCATTCCAAAACTTTAGCAGACAGATAGGCGAACGTCGAAAAGGAGGGCTGACTTCCAAGAAGCGACGAGCAACTTACAGCTGATGGAGTTTGTGGTTCTGTTACAAGATTATCGTCGCAAAGGCAAGTTTCTCACAGCTTTCTTAGACTAAATTTATGTTTGCTTTCAAGAACAGCATATTCGTGCGTGCAAATATTTCATTGGTTTAGCCCTGATTGACAATTGATACATATTATTTCCCGATTCACTATCGCAAGGGGGAATATAAGGCCAATTTTCTGCAACTTTTCGAAAACTTCCTACACACAGAAAATTTTCTGAAGATTTACTCCAAAACAAGATGGTGTCGTGTTTTCATAGTGGTGTGACGTCATGACGCCTGGATGAATAGGTTTTAGAAGACATGTACCTTGCCCAGGTCTTTAAATTTTATAATTTCACATTAACTTTCGATTCGTACATGATCGTTAGATCAATTTCTGACATAATAAACCATTTTAAAGAATTTTACAGGGCAAAAAGATAGATCTGCTTAAGATCCTGCAACACCTCAACAAGAAAAATTCGACGTTTATTGAATTTTTTAATTTTCGCGAATTTTCAAATTTTCGCGATGTTTCAAACGCCGAAACCCTTGACTCACCCGGTAGTGATAATTATGACCTTCAGAGAGGTATTAGCGATTAGTGCTGAGTTGTTATCTGCTGTTGAGTGTTTAGTGCTTGAAAGTATGGAGGATAAATCACTGAATACTCAATTTATTCTCCGCCCAACTACACTTACAGTTAAAAGATCATCTAATTTTGAATATACATTGGTTGGACTCTTTTGGGCTAAATTAAAAAAGGGCGACGGTTCAAAGTAACCTTATATAACTCACTTAGATATTCTTCCATTCCAGGGTCAAGCGTTGTCAGCACTGTATCGGTCGCATTCTAGGAATAAGAAACATTAGATGTTACATCTCTCTACTTGAAACCCCAGTAAAACTAGTTGAGCGTGATGAATTTTGAGGGAGATGACATGTGCTTGTCCATTTTTTTCATATGGGGAGATTCTGTATGATTTGATCTGGGAATTTGTGGCCTTTTTCAAGCATTTCGCAAAATTAAGGATTTTTCCTAAATTCAAATTCACCTACTTTCCATGAACTAAGACAAATATAAGAAAAATCATATAAAATACTTCGGCCTTTCGACTATCAACCAGAGTTCTATTATTTACTAGAGCAAACGTTTGCCAAGCATTTGAAATTTGCTTGCCAAGCAATGTTTTCCTTCTTGGCCACGTCGAAAACAATATGTGACAAGGGAAAAATGATTTGGGAATATTTCGAAATAAGTTCAAAAACATGTTCTGCTTGTCACAAGAGAAAATGTCCGTCAAGCAATGTTTTGCGACGTGGCCTAACTGACAAACGTTTTGCTTGAAAATCAAATTTCAAATGTTTGACAAACGTTGTTTGCTCATTTGGCCAGGGCTTAAGATTTGACCAGGTGGGTTTAGCTACATTTACTTGACTTTTTCGGCTAGTCTGCACAAGCGGACCAGCTTTCAATATCGGCAAGTTATGAGTCATGGGGTATGGGTTAGGGTCAGGGTTAGATAGGGTAAGTTAGGGTTAGTTAGGGTAATGTAGGGTTTAGTTAGGGTTAGTAGGGTATTTGGTCAAGGATGTTCCTGAGAGATATGTCATAAAGCTGGTCCGCTAAAGTGCAGTCGTCCCATTTTTTTCTTCGGGATAATTTGCATCCCAGTTCTCGGATAGAAGAAATTCTTTCTGGAATGTTGCTTTTTCAGCGTTGATGAAGTTGAAAAAAAAATTTTAAAGTGGTGTGCCTATTTGCTCAGAATTTCTTGATGATCTGTTGAAAGCGATGGTTAATAACATGAAGTGGAATGACAATAGATTGAGGTTCTACATATCCAGGAATGTTTGGTGTACTGTTTCAAATAAAAATTTATGAAATTAGGTTAAATGGAAAAGTTCACACTGGAAAGAAAGTATCTGGCACTTACTGATATATGCAGATGGAAAATCTGGAACACCTTGTGACAAAATGGAACTTGTGTCACTTCACTGACGGTTTTTATATAAATTGAGACAAAACACATATCTTGTGCAAAGAGTGGGAAGCTATTTAATTGTAATGGAATGTGTGCGATATCAATGTGGTATTTCGGTGGAAGTTAAAGAAACAGAAATATAACCGAAACACATCTGAACTAAGTGCAACATTACAATGTATTGGGTGGACTAAGAAATATTTGAAATATTTTTTCAGGTCTAGCTTGTCAGTCTAGTGACGTTGGATTTTGAAGCAACAACATGATAGAACCTTGCCAAATTTGTTTTCTAAGCCAAACAATATTTCCACAATACAATGGTCAAAGCAAATCGTCAGAACTTGGGAAGAACTTAGAATATTTACTGTACGAATTGCAACAACCTCTTAGGTAGAATAGGAGATTAGGTAGAATAGGAGAACTGAATGGCTGTGATAACGATCAGCCCTCATTTGTTTTAAATGCTAACTGTTGCAACCGATCAGATGCGTCACAGACTGCCTTCAAGAAACTTAGTTTAACTAAGTATCATCTAGTTATCTTTTGTGTATTGTTCATTGTTATTATTGTTGAATTGTACTTTGCTGTATTGTTATTGTCTTTTGTTGTACTGTTCATTGGTATCATTGTTGAATTGTAAGTATCATACGCAATGGGAGCAAGATGAACCTGAGTCCTTTCCCGTTGCGAATGGTACATAATAATGTAGATACGTTTTGTTTAAATGTTTTTTATGGAGATGAATAAAAAAAAAACAACCTCTTAACAATTTACATATTTTAGGCCCAGCATTTGTTCTCTTGCTTTTTTATCCGTTTTTCTTCTCAGTTTCCATTGGAAAAAAACACGTACCAACACGGTTTTCAACTGATGTCCTATCAAATGACAGTACATCTCCTTGCAAAGGAGTTGCTGGTTGCAGTGTTTTCAAAACCTTGAAAATTGATAAGTTAAAATAAGGGCTGTTCCATTGGACTAAAACACTTTTAAATATGTTTCTGGTTGCAATTTTCATTACAAGACAAGTCTTGCTTTGTTAACATTAGATAATTGACGACTCAAACAGTAAGTCACCGAACTTCAAGAAAAGTCACTTAGTGCCCATTAAGGTAGCTTCTTGACTTTGAAAAAGCAACATGAATGCTTTACAGAAATAGACAAGAAGGTAGGACTAGACTTATGACCCGAGTCCCAATTTTTCATTTTTACTAGTACCACACCATTGCCATGTTAATCATGTTTCTATTAATGTATTCAAATCGTGCAACGAGAGTAGAACAGTTTGAAGTTGGACTTGGGGCTTAATTTAATTGCAAATAGTGGAGGAATACTTCTTAGAAATGGAATACATCAGTGAACTTAACATGCCACAACCTAAGCAACTAGAATGAATGTCATAAGTCTTATGTAACTGGTAAACTGAAAAAAAGTGCAAGATTTACCACCATCTAGAATTGGCAGCAGTAGTGGGAAAAATGAAATTTGAGTGCTGAGATATGAAATGACAAAATTGTGTGAAACTGGATGAAATAGTGGGAGGTGCATGTAATGGTTTACCTTTTTCATGCGTCCTTTAGTAGCTCCATCAATAACAGTGGTTCCAACCCATCCTAATGTGTACTGGAGGAAGAGAGGTGCAGGTGTGAAGAGACAATATGACTGACATGATGGGACATGAATTTCTAAGTAGTTGGAAGAGGCCCTCTTTGTGACCTGGTCATATTACTTCATCATTGTTTCCCTCTCTGTAACAACTCCTAGAATCTGCTCTATTGGATGTGCCAAAAGTTGACAAATCTGTGTCATGTAAATATGATAAGGTAAGGTGGAGGCAACCTGAGTCATTTGCAAATTCATGGATTTCACTGTCATCTACTGTATCTTTAGTTGAAGAAATTAATTAGCTATCCTGAACAAAGACAACTACTGTATATTCATGAAAAAGCTGGTTTACAACCAAGGACACTTGGCCTCAATTTAAGAAGAGAACAATGAAGTGACCCATTCTGTCCTGCTCTAACCCACCCCAACATCACTTACTACATGGAATGAAATGAAATGACTCAAATTTTGATTGATAGTTGAAAGGCCAAAGCACTTTTTGCATTTTTTCTGATATTTTTCTGAGCACTGGAAACATGTAAATTATAATTTAAGAAAAACTGTTACTTTCAAATGCATATGAAAGAGGGCATAAAGCCTGCAACCAAATCATTCAAACACTAGTTTGCTTTCAAAAAAATAAATTTAGCTTGTATATATGCATGCCTGTATATCTGTTTTGCAATTTTGGATATGATAAGTTGGTCAAAATTAAGTCATTTTGATGATGTCCAAATAAAATCTACCAAAAATGTGGAAAAGACAGCCTGCATTTTGGAAACTCTCAATTCTCATAGTACTGTTTTGGTACAGTATATATAATAGAAACCAAGACATGCCTTGGCCTCACTGACAGACCTTCCTGTTTGTGGTTATTACTCAATAATCAACACACATTTTTAGATAATGTTTGAGCAAGATTCAGACTTCCCTTGTTACATTTACTGTAACTATTGTTTTACCAGCATGATTGATATCAATATAAAAAGGACTGGCTACAGTTGGTAGCCTCCTGTAATTGACTGCCAAATAGTTTTGAATCCCAGAACACTAGTTAGTATGTAGTTTCCTCTAGAAATATATTTTCCTGGCATATTTCCTGGGTTAGCTGTGTTTGATCTGGCTGTAAACCTGCAATTTTATTGACAGTTTGTGATGATAAACATAAAGTTCATAAATGTATAAAAATTACCTTTTTCTTTATTTTTCGCTTCTTAGAAATACTATTTGGGTTTAAAAGTTTCCTTTTTGCTTGTTTTGACTCAGATGCCTTTGGCTTTTGAACCTAGTAAAGAAAAACAGCAAGAAATGTGAGAAAAAACTCTAAATCCTTACTTTTGTTTTCTGCAAAATTTGTTTCCCAATTCTCTGCGCTTCTTCACCCCAATCCTGACTTTTCACCCACTGCCAAAATCCTGGATCATCTGAATTGTGATAGAAGTCTGGTTGGTTGGACAGAGGGACTTGCTCCATGTTTGTCATACCATATGGGTTGTTTTGCTGCTGTACATTCTGATAAGGATTTGGAGCATTGTAATTCATCTGTGTCATGTTTCCTGGGTTATAAGTTTGTGTCTCAATGTTCAATGTTGGGGCATCGGGTGTAAATATATTAACTTGGCTTGGCTTTGAGACACTTGCACCACCATACAAATCAGGTACGAACAACCCTGAAGCTTGTTGTGTACTTTGTTGGGGATTCTGCATTCCTGGGAGATAACTAGATGGTTGGGGTATTTGTGGGGGTAGATTCTGGGCTGCATTATTCTGAATTCCTTGGAGATAATTAGATGGCTGGGGTGCTTGTAGGGGTAGATTTTGGGCTGCATTATCCTGCATTCCTGGGAGATGATTTGCTGGCTTGGGCAACTGGGCAGGTTGGTTCTTGACTGCATCATAGCTAGGAATGACACTTGCGATTGGAGATGTGTACATATAGCTATTTCCAACATCAGCAGTATTAGGGACATGCATCATATTTTCAGCATATGTTGATATAGGAAATTGGGCATAAGTTGTCTGGGTAGGACTCTGTTGTATGATTGGTTGACTAAAGTTATTTTGCGCTTGCGAAATATTTTGTTGCTGTTGTTGAAATTGTTGTGGGTTGTAGAACAGAGGCATTTGGCTTTGCTGGGATTGCATACTTGTTGTATCTTGTGTTATATTGGTAGATGGAAAATTCTGTTGCTGATATGGAACATTTCCCAACGGACTGATATTTTTTGCAATTGGTTGAAAAATTGAATTTGTTGTTGGTGACTCACTACTGAAAACTCCTTGGCTTTGAGCAGGCTGCATTCCTCCATTTTGCCCATTTACTACTGTTGCAACAACCATACTGCTCGCAGCTGCACAAGGCATAATTGGTGATTGCTGTATTCCCAAATTACTCCCTACAGTTGTCTCCCCTATATTCAAATTTCCAAATGACGATTCAAGTGTTGATTGATTTGGTATATTCTGTTCTGTTCTTTTAAATTCATTATCAGTTTTAGAAACAATGCCAAATGAATCACTGACCCCATTTGAACTAAATACATTCTTTGTATCACCACTACTATTCCCAAACAGTCCTGATGCACTTGGCAAACGGTCTTTACTTTTGCTAGAATCTACCAGACCAAAACTATCAGTCTCTTGTGTATCACCAAAAAGCTCTTTTCTTTTGTCATCAGCATCTTTTCCAGAATTTTGGACAGGCGCTGTGAGAGGGGCCTTTTCAACAGTTTCTTCGGATAGGCCTAAGTTTTCAGGCTCACTCTTGTGTGTGTCTTTCATTATTTCTTGCGTTGTTACTTCTTCAGATTGTATATCTTTCGTAGAGGGATCTGCCTGAACAGTATCTACGTCTTTTTCTTCAGTTTTATCGTCAGTAACCTTCGATATATTTACAACATTTTGAGAGGATGCGCCAGCCACCATCAAAGTAGGCCCATCACTTGCAGCGAATGATGCATCCACGTCATCCATATCAGGAGTTGTTGGCAAATCAAAATCATCTTCTTCTTCCATCATATTGATAAATGTGTTGGTTTCCAGAGGAACGACGTCCTCTTTCTCTGGAATTTCTCGATTTTCTTTGCTTCAACGTCAACGTAACATTATCCCTCTTGTGGCCTTGTTGTTGTGGAAGTAAAAACGTGGCATTGGAAGAGCCACCTTAAAATGCTGCGAGCCTCCTTTTGGGAAGTTTGTTTGCATATTTGCGCGACCTCATTGGTTCCTTAGTTTTGGCGGTAAATTTAAAAAATCAAACAAAAATAATTTTTTTAGTTTTGTGATCATACTAACATGATTTTTTTGCAAAATAAACAGATCACTCGTATTAAAGATATTCTTCACACAAATGAACATGTACAATATACAGTAATAGCCACTAATAAGTATTTTCATAACGAAACCAGCCCATTATTTTATTTATATTTGATTGCCATCACGAAAATTCGTTGTCATGAACAAATTTTAACTTCCTCTCAGAGTTCAAGATAGTTGATGTCAACTTTAATTCAACTAAAACATTAAGAAAAAAAGCAAAATTTCTAAGCACAAAATGAACAAAGTAGCATAGGAAGCGAATCATTTCAAGAATGATTGTCTCTACACATTGATATCCAATTTGTTCCTTTTTCAGTTCGAGGGCTACACGTTATTCATTCCATAAGAAACTTTTAAATTTTGAAAAAATTCCACATTCTAATACTAAAAATTTCTTGATCGAATATCATTTTTTGGAGGAAAAAATGACGATGTAATTACTTAATCGATACAGGAAAGTTTCTTAGCATTCAAAACAACATTCTAAGAATAGTACGGTCGAATTCATCATCCAAAATTAGTATCATGTCCTCAATATCAAACAAATGTTTTTACTGAATTTCAAGGGCAGTATGTATCTGGCTAGTCTTGCTTCTTCTTGCCAGCATAGGGTTCATATCTTTAAAAGGTGGTTGTAAAATTATTTTACATTTTTCTTTGATTTAAATGGCTTGAAAGGAACTTACTTAGGGTACTTTGCAGTAATCTGTCCTGGAAATTTTTTGATATCTTTGTTATTTTCAAAATGGCAGCATTTACTATATTTGAGTCTGTGACGTCATCAAATTTATAAATCCTAAACTAGAAGAGCGACAGATTTCTGCTTTAAAACCATATTGTAGACCTTTCTAAACTATGGTTTTCTTGAAGATTGTATCCCTTATCCTCTATTGATTTAGGATTTAAGATGATTTAAATTTTTTCAAAATTGTCCATGAATTCTTTCAACAATGATAAAAACCCCGCCATTTTGAAAATAATTAAGATATCCAAAAATTTCCAAGACAGATTTACAGCAAAGTACCCTAAGTTCCTTCCAAGCCATTCAACTCAAAGAAAAATGCTGTAGAATTTTACACCCACCTTTTTAAAGATTTGAAAGATTTTAGCCCTATGCTCTTCTTGCCTACCTTCTTGCCTACTGAGGAAGCGAGTAGAGTAGTTTCCTATGGTAGGTGAATATGAAGGTAGCTATGCGCATAAGCATGTAACAAGTGCGCCAAAAAGAATTGCATGTCTTTGAAAATTCGTTTTATTGAGAAAAATTTATAAATTTGAATAGATAAACGTTTGGTTGATAGCTGAAAGACTAAGTTATTTTTTGCGGTTTTTATTCTATTTTTCTGAGCATTTGGACATGCAAGTAAATTCGAATTTGCGAAATATCCTTTACTTCGAAATGAGAAAGAAGGGGCCCAACACCTTGGTCAAATTATAAAGATTCACTTTACCTCATCCACAACAGTATGCAAATACATTTCAGTTCCCTTAAAAGTTACATAGTGACCTTACGAATTTATTAAATCCTAGAATTGATTCTAAACTCTTGAAGGGGGTGAAATATATTTGAGTGAAGAGATTTCTTTTTATTTGGGTCGAGGGTTTTGGGCCTCTTTTTCACGCATTTTGAAGGAAAAGATCTTTGTAAATCAACTTGTACCTATATTTCTAATATTCAGAACAAGTAAGGAGAAATCACAAAAATACTTCAGCCTTTCTTTGGTTCATTCCAGATTAATCAGTTGTCACTAGAAAACGAATTTTCAAATGCATGAGGTTTTTTTGGCACACCAGGTACAACTTCGCGCACGGGGGGTACTCTGGTATATATTAAGGATAGGGGGGCTCAGGTTACTTTTTTGGGTCTAAAATTTGGGCAAAAGTTAATTTTTGGGTCAGTTATCTGTAAACATATTTTTTTGGGTTCATGAAATTCTGGATTATTTTTTTGGGTCTCAAATGTGAGAAAATTTAATAATAAAGAAAAACAGGATTTACAAACAACATAATCAAGCAACATTACTAAAATCAAAATACTTAAATATCCAAATATATTACGTGAAATCTATCAGTTAGCGCACTTTTTAAGATTTAAAGAGAATCAACGCAGATAAAAGCCCCTCGCGGAAGGGGTCTGGGTATTCTATCATTAGCCTATTGGTTTTTATGATTTCGACACGTGAGTGGATCTTGTTTAACTAGAGGAACAATAGCGTGCGTAGGAGTTTTCTTTATCTTTTAGATAAAGATTTTTTAGATAAATAGGACCTAAAGTTATTCTTTAGGTCCTATTTATAGAAGACCTCCACTTAGCTCCGTTGATTCACTTTAAGATGCTGACCTCATAATCACAAGAATATTCAGTTATTGTAGGCTAAGAAAAATTAATTTATTTATTTTGACGCTAGAAGATATTTTTTTGGGTTGATGTGTTGTACCCCCAGCCTGAGCACCCCTATCCTAAATATACAGGAAAACCCCATGGGCAGCTTCCTGGGACGATAAACTAAGAAACTCTGTAAGGTATAACGAACAAACCTTTAGTTCTGGAATAGGATGGTACTTATGTACGGATACGTCCGGAATGGCAATGACGATTTTACGACAATATGATTCTAATGATTTCTCCTTTAGTCTTTTTCGCAGTTTGCTTGAACCATAATTTTTTTGCCATTTTGAATCGCCTTTTATCTGTGAGAAAATATCGCAAATAATTATAAACAAACCTTTGGTAGTCGAATGGGGTGGAATTTATGTTCTGACGCGTCCGTAAATGTAACGAGATATTTTCGGCGGAATGATTTTACTNGAACTATACGACACTACACGGACGATACCACATGGAGCAAAAGACAACGACTACCCCATGGCCATTACATAAAGGACATGAAACTGGACTTAAACTAAATATACAACTACAAAAAGCTACACGTAAATGATTAAATACTTATGAATAAGAGCCTGTTTCACATTGGCGGTCAGGCAAGCATAGGCGATGATGCGGAACAACAGAAACCCCGGCCGAGAGAACAACAACGACAGCAGCTGCCACCACTGCTCCCCCTCCAGAGCCCCCCGCTGAAGACACTGCACCCATGCTATCGGGGTGGGTTTATGCGAGGAGTATTATATTGGTAGAGAATTTGGTGTTGTTACTAACTGCAGTATTCTTGTGAGGGGGGGGGGGGGGAGTAGGAACTTCATAGTAGTTTTGGAGTCGAGAGACTCACAGTATTTTAGGGATGTTGTAAGTTGCCAGTATATTTAAAGAGGCATTGCCACCCAGAGTCCTCTGCGGGCACGCTGCAATTCCAGACTGTCTGAAAATCAAATGTGGCCTAAGCGGAAAGTGGGGATCCACACTGCAGTAGTTGAACTGATAGAGAAGTTTGACTTTAGTTGATTTTATAAAATAACCCAAAATTTTCCTTGGTTTAGTCTAAAAATTACTAAACCTTCCTCAAATATGACATTAACAAGCAAAACCTTCCTCCGGCTCGCAGCCGTGGAGCCGTGACTTTTTTCTGGACTCTGTGGTGATGGTTCAACTTTGAATGAGAAAACGATAGAATCATAATCAATAGAAAAACCTATTGACTATGACAGAATCAACATATTTTGGAAACCGCGTTTTGGACAGTAGTTATATAGCTTAAACTAAACTGACGGGGAAACATCTCAAAAGATAGCTTGGCCTTTCTGCTAAGTGCTGATGCAAACATGCTGTTGATAACGTTTGATTTGAGGAAGCAAGGCGCGACGCAGCTCGTGAAGTATTTTTGGGTTACCCGGTATTATTTTAGATATAAAACGACATCTAGCTCCAAGAGAACTTAATATTATCCTGGGTCCTNGGTTCAACTTTGAATGAGAAAACGATAGAATCATAGTCAATAGAAAAACCTATTGACTATGATAGAATCAACATATTTTGGAAACCGCATTTTGGACAGTAGTTATATAGCTTAAACTAAACTGACGGGGAAACATCTCAAAAGATAGCTTGGCCTTTCTGCTAAGTGCTGATGCAAACATGCTGTTGATAACGTTTGATTTGAGGAAGCAAGGCGCGACGTAGCTCGTGAAGTATTTGTTGGGTTACCCGGTATTATTTTAGATATAAAACGACATCTAGCTCCAAGAGAACTTAGTATTATCTTGGGTCCTCAAAACGAAACCAAATATGTCTCTAGTACTCAAAAAGGGGTAGAGTATTAATTGGAGGAAATACTGAACAGAACAACTGCGCACATATCTGTCCAAGGGCAGTGTGAAGATACAAATGTTCATGGCCAGGAGGCGCATCTTTAATTTAGGCCTACTAAGAAAATGGCGGCTGGAGCTGCTGGCTCTGTAGTGCAGCTGGCAATTTCGGTTAGGATTCGAGAGCAGGTCAACGCAAAAGAATGACAACCATGGTTCTAACATTAGATTGATATCCAGAATACTTTAAAGCCAACAAAGGACTGAAGGTATGTTGATTAATGGGCTTTAGACCATGGACATTTGTATCTTCACCATTGCCCTTGACCTGTCTTGAACATTGGAGAGTTGCCCCTGGGTCACTGGAGCACCTATTTAGTTGTTCCATATTCCAACACAAAATTTAAGTCATAAAATCAAAGAACCGGAGATAACTGATCTTATCAGGAACCTCGTCCAACAGTTAACTTCTGCTTCACCAAAAGATTTAGAGTCTTGCATAAAATTTTCTGATCTTACTGTGAGCAGGATCTCCACATAAATATCACAATTGTTGACGATTTTTTTTTACTTTTTTACTCCACACAAAAATGAACAGATATGCTACGTGAAAACTTTGCAAGTTTTGAAGCTTCGGGGCGGGTTTTCTTGTAAACTTAAATCTAAGAGTGTTTTTAAAAACATCAGAAAAGGTGCCATGCAACTTCTGGAGAAAGTATGATACAATTACCTCCATTTAGTTTTCTTGCCCGCTGCTTTTATTATCATATAACCATAATGTATAACATTGAAAGGTTTTTTAATAACTTTTTCAACACGAGAAACCGAGAATTCTGTTGACAATTGTTTTCGTATCGAATAACGAAAGAGGTTTTGAAAACATGTTTGCTGTTGAATTAAGCAAAAATAAACGCAGATGGGAATGAGACACCTAAATGTTCTCAGGCTCGCTGAGAATTCCATGAAGAACCTGTCTTTGCTAAAGAAGCTTTCCGCGGCTTTTTGAACAACTTATTATAGCTTAAAGGGATTGTAAGCATATAAAAGTGGCTCAAGCCACTTGCGGTCAAATTCTAGCCAATCAGATATCAGTATTTCCTGTTGACATAGATCAGTTGCCCAAAAATGGTTCGGTGACTGTCAAGGCCTATTGTCTTTGTACGGCTATTTTTATAAAAGGCTTATATATGCTTAGATTCCCTTTAAACATCTCGTTTAAAAAAGACCGTACTACAGGGTGTTTAAAAAAAACGCAAACCACTTTCATTCGAGATTCTTCAGAAAATAATAATATTTGAATAAATTTGAAGTATACCATCTGAAAGCACAATCAATCTCCTTTCCAATGATATCCAGCTTGGGGACATTAATTTAATTGTTTATCACTTAATTGACATTTTAGTAAGTATTGCCTATTTTAGATGCAGGAAAGCTGTGGGACATTTACATAGGCAAAAAACCCATCTTTGTGAGAGCTTATTTCATCATTCTTAATAAATGTGTCTCATGGGTGTAAATATGTATATTTCTTACCTAAGACCATGACCTCAAGTGCTTCTAGGCCTGACCTGTCTGTTTTCACAAAATCTGTTTTGTAACTTCTTACGGTAAAAAAGGTCTTGAATTTGCTCTTACAGCAAGCTGCATCTAAAATAGGCCATACTTACTAAAATATAAATTAAATGGTAAATAATTCAATTAATGTAATCAAACTGCATATTATTGGAAAGAAGATAAGATTATTGCGCTTTCAGATGGTATACAGTACATCTATTCCAATCTTATCAATTTTTGAAAATTTTCCATTATAGTTGGGTTGCGTTTTTTTTCCGAAAAAGTCCGTAGAATCCTTATTTTGTCGTGCAACAGCTGCAGCAAATCGACCCCTTTACTGACCTTATCCTCATGAAGTAGTGGACGAACCAATGAAAACTGAAACTTTTTGAAAACACTAAAATTTGATTATGTTACCGATCTTTAAATGTTCGTTTAGCGTGGTTGGATCAAGGACCAAATGAATTTACTGCCGGGTGAGTCAGAAAAAACGTGGGGCGTTTAAGAAGCCATATTCTTGTGGGAAACAAGTCAAATCGGGAGTGGTGCAGTTTTATATTGCAGAACAAAGATCAAATTAGTTGTTTGCGATAAATTTTTGTTAAAATAGGTCATTTCTTTCCTTATTTGTTTGCGATTTTGTGATATAGCCATTTTGGTGAAAAATATCGCTAGTAAAAGAACTTTCAGCTTGCTAACAATGACAATTAAACGACTAGTCCCCTAGGAATACACCATGAGTAAAATTAGTTTTTCCTTTTGTGCTCTAACAAAATGCATGCCTTGTTTCAATTTTTGGTAGAGAGAAACACTATGTTTGTCATGGTTTAGAAGGTCACACGTGCATGAATATGAATCTAATTGAAGGCCTATTTTAGCAATCTTGCGAAACACCATTTTACTAAAATCACTCGTAATTCTGGAACGGAAAGACTGATTTCGACCAAACAAATATTTAAGTTAGCTTTTCTTCTATGCAATGAACTTTAAAGACATGAATTTGCAAGTAACTGCATCAATAAAAATTGGCAAACATCCCACGTTTTTCTGACTCACCCGGTAGATGATCGTTATTTTACTTCTTCGGGGGAGCAGTGATGAAGCTGAGGTTTGCAAACCTTATTTTGGGCGATAGTATTCCATAAAATATCGTATTTAGGCAAAAAACTTATATCTTCCAATTAATATTTAGAGTCCTAAATTATATAAGAGCTGTGTCAAAGACATTAGGAACCAATTTAAGAGGTAGTGTAGGACAAAGATTCAATTTGATAATAATCTCTTGTGATTTCCGAGTATGCTTCAAGACCTGCCAGCTTCGCTAAGCATAAATTCCCACAAATTCGAAGTCATTAGAAGACTTCGCAATATATCTGAAACTAACTTGGTCTGCGATACATGTGAGCATAAAGACAATTTCATCGGTAGATCAGTAATAAAAGCAAATTTTTGTGATTTTTCAAAAAGTTTCACTTTTTGGATCACACAGTAGGTTGCACGAAACTCTGAGAGTACACCTTACCTTTACATCATGGAATTCAACGATTTCCTTCATTACCACTTTCGCAGGACATTCGTGTTTTTTAGTAGGACGGTGTCCTCGCCGGTGGAGAGGAGGGTCTTTATTTTCTATTTTGGATTTAAACCTTGTTGTGTTACGATTTCTTCCATATTCACAATCAAGCGCTTTGTGACCAACTATGGTGAACGGCGTTCCTGTGAATGGTATATCTCCATCATTCCAATACACTTTGTGTTTTTTCTCGTAGAAATCTACGAAGAAAACAATACATCGTGAGCAATGTAGCAACTNCCTTTACATCATGGAATTCAACGATTTCCTTCATTACCACTTTCGCAGGACATTCGTGTTTTTTAGTAGGACGGTGTCCTCGCCGGTGGAGAGGAGGGTCTTTATTTTCTATTTTGGATTTAAACCTTGTTGTGTTACGATTTCTTCCATATTCACAATCAAGCGCTTTGTGACCAACTATGGTGAACGGCGTTCCTGTGAATGGTATATCTCCATCATTCCAATACACTTTGTGTTTTTTCTCGTAGAAATCTACGAAGAAAACAATACATCGTGAGCAATGTAGCAACTGCAATAACTATACAAGATTTAAAAGAAAATTGCAAAATGTAGTGAGCTTTCTTCAAAATTCTCCATCTGTTGATCTCTGATCTTTATCAATAGACTCAGAGAGCTCATTGGAAAGATCACAGATCGAAACGCTTGAACAAAAATTATCTGCAAGGTGACCCAGTACAGTGAATCTTTTTTGAAAAATCGCCAAAATTTTATCATACCGATCTTAAAAATGTCTTTCGGTGCATTTCTGTCAAGGTTCAAATCAATTTAAGAGAAATTCTAAACTCTATTTGTAACTTTGCACACAACAACGTTTAAATCTATGAACTAGTCAAAGTATTGAAATAAAATGTTCCTCCAAGTACGAGTATTCCCAAGGCTGTGAGTGGAACATGCGTGTCAAAAAACTTAAATTTCCCTGTCATAGAAACTTGTATTGCGATGGTTGGTAAAATGTAGCATGCGTGAAGCCTCAACAATCAGGCGGCAAAACGGGGAAAGTAGGTCAAACTTTGTATTTGTATTGCATTATCAGTTATGATATGAATTAATAATACTATTAAATGAATTAATATCTATACATGATAGAACCCCTCCAGTATCTAATACAATAATTTTTACTAATATATACCTATATACATTTTGATAAATACCAAAATCAAATCAAAGATAATTCAGTAAGTGTCAAATATTACTGTTCTTCAAGAGAGCCGTGTCTTGAAATTAGTGCCTTGATCAGCCCTTGCATGTACCTTTAGTTGTTTTTTAAAGCAACTGAAGGTCGAGGCCTCTCGTATCTCAACAGGCTTATCGTTCGAAGATTTCAATTGTTTTCTTTGCTATACTATTACGTAATTTATGAAGGTGTATGCCCATGGGTAGTTAGACACCGCAGGTGTACTTACATTGCCTTCATGCTAAGAGTGATTTCCTTCTATCCATGTGTCAGCCGCCATTTTGAAAGTTATGTTGTTAAGGAGGTTCTGTTGTTAAGGAGGTAGCAAAAGAGATAAGGAAAGAAGAAGCCTCCTCCGCAGAACTGTATAGATACAAAATTTCCTCCGCAGAAGCATATTAGTTGCGGCACTCCGCCATAGAAGCACATATGCAGTGTCTAACCACCCATGATATGCCTATGTAATTTGTTGGCCAATCGTGATTTGTTGCCTTTTGTTTACACGAAAAATTAGAAACCATTTAGCGGAAATATTCACGTGGTGTAAATAACATGAAATAAAATGAAAATATATAGCAAACCTGTATTTCCAAATCCTTTTGTGCAGAAGTAGGTAGCATAATGCAAATTGTTTTCCTGTTCATGTTTACGTAAAATGTCAGTAGCTTCTTCGAGTGACATGGCTGTGCATACTATTCTGTTTATTTGAAGTTCATTTTCAGCTGTTTTTGTACTTTCCTCAGTAATGAGTGAATCTGTGGGAGAGACATAGCATTAGTGTCATTCTTATTCATCCCACATTACATTATACATCACATACAGCACAGCATAGGAATCAAATCTTTAAAAAACATTGCACGATTGGTTGATGCATCTTTCATTTGATTAAATGGCTTGAAAGAACTTCAGGTACTTCGTCTTAAGTGTTCACTGGCAATCTTTGATATCTTGATTATTTTCAGAATTACAGTGAACTACAGGATGTTTCAGAAAAAACGCAACCCAACTACAATTGAAAATTTTCAAGAAATAACAAGATTTGATTTATATGTAATGTATACGATCTGAAAGAACAATCTTTCTTCTCTCCCAACCTATGTAGTTTGGATACATTAATGGAATTAGTTATCACTTAACCGAAGTTTTAGTAAGTATGATCTATTTTAGATGCAGGACAGTGGTATGACATTTGCATAGGCGAAAACCCATCTTTGTGAGAGCTTATTTTATCATTTTTGATAAATGTATCTCATGGGAGTAAGTTTGCATGTTTCCTTCCTAAGGGCATCACCTCGAGTGCGTCTAGGCCTGAAAAGTTTTCATAAAACATGTTAAGCAACTTTTTATGCTAAAAAGGTGTTCATTTTGCTCTTACAGCAAGCTGCATTTAAAATCGACCATACTTAGCAAAATGTCAATTAAATGATAGATAATTCCATTAATGTATCCAAACTGGATATCATTGGAAAGAAGATAGATTGTGCTTTCAGATGGTTACCCTGGGTACTATTTTTGAGAGTCTGGTACCCAGGGTATTAGATGGTATACAGTACATCTATTCAAATCTTATTATTTTTTGAAAAATTTGAATTATAGTTGGGTTGCGTTTTTTCTGAAACACCCTGTAAATAAACTTTAGAATTTTGGTCAGGTACGACAGAAGTAGAATGCATTTTGGCAGAACAGAAGATAAGATTTTTTAAATTTTACCTTTGCCTCAAAACTGGTTGTTTTGGGCAGCAACGTCGTACTCTGTGATAAAACAAACCGGTCTTTCTCACAATACCTTTGGACAAACATGGGGTCCAAATTTTACAGTACTTACCCACCCCTGTTGTTCAAACCTCGCTCGATTATCGCTAATTTAAAATGCACAATTATGTAGTCGTATGCATAGTCGTAATCCAGTGTTAGCCTAATACCAGTTTTGAGCAACCAGGCCCTGTAATATACTGTAAGGTCTTCTTTGCCACTTCGCATTAATTTCCTTTCCATTAATTTCAAATGTTTCGCGTTTAATTTCACTTTCACGTTAATCTTAAGTGTTCTATCCTCTAATTCATATTAATTTAAGTTGTGCAAATTTACATTAATAGCACAAGGAACCCAGGTGATCCAAAAACCTTCAAAAACTAGATCGTATAAAGCCCCCCTGAANTCTGAGAGTACACCTTACCTTTACATCATGGAATTCAACGATTTCCTTCATGACCACTTTCGCAGGGCATTCGTGTTTTTTAGTAGGACGGTGTCCTCGCCGGTGGAGAGGAGGGTCTTTATTTTCTATTTTGGATTTAAACCTTGTTGTGTTACGATTTCTTCCATATTCACAATCAAGCGCTTTGTGACCAACTATGGTGAACGGTGTTCCTGTGAATGGTATATCTCCATCATTCCAATACACTTTGTGTTTTTTTTCGTAGAAATCTTCGAAGAAAACGATACATCGTGAGCAATGTAGCAACTGCAATAACTATATAAGATTTAAAAGAAAATCTCAAAATGTAGTAAACTTTCTTCAAACTTTTCCATCTGTTGATCTGAGATCTTTATCAATGGACTCAGAGAGCTCATTGAGAAGATCACAGATCGAAACGCTAGAAAAAAAATTAACTGCCAGGTGACCCAATATAGTGAAAATGTTTTGAAAAATCGCCAAAACTTTATCATGGCGCCGATCTTAAAAATGTCTTTCGGTGCATTTCTGTCAAGGTTCAAATCAATTTAAGAGAAATTCTAAACTCTATTTGTAACTTTGCACACAACAAGGTTTAAATCTAAGAACTATTCAAAGTATTGAAATAAAATGTTCCTCCAAGTACGAGTATTCCCAAGGCTGTGAGTGGAACATGCGTGTCAAAAACTTAAATTTCCCTGTCATAGAAACTGGTATTGCGATGGTTGGTAAAATGTAGCCTGCGTGCAGCCTCAACAATCAGGCTGCGCGCAGGCTAGGCAAAACGGGGAAAGTAGGTCAAACTTTGTATTTGTATTGCATTATCAGTTATGATATGAATTAAGAATACTATGATATGAATTAATATCTATACATGATATGAATTAATATCTATACATGATAGAACCCCTCCAGTATCTAATACAATAATTGTTACTAATATATACCTATATACATTTTGATAAATACCAAAATCAAATCAAAGATAATTCAGGAAGTGTCAAATATTACTGTTCTTCAAGAGAGCCGTGTCTTGAAATTAGTGCCTTGATCAGCCCTTGCATGTACCTTTAGTTGTTTTTTAAAGCAACTGAAGGTCGAGGCCTCTCGTATCTCAACAGGCTTATCGTTCCAAGATTTCAATTGTTTTCTTTGCTATACTATTATGTAATTTATGAAGGTGTATGCCTATGCAATTTGTTGGCCAATCATGATTCGTTGCCTTTAATTGACACGACAAATTAGAAACCATTTAGCAGAAATATCAACGTGGTGTAACTAACATGAAATAAAATGAAAATATATAGCAAACCTGTATTTCCAAATCCTTTTGTGCAGAAGTAGGTAGCATAATGCAAATTGTTTTCCTGTTCATGTTTACGTAAAATGTCAGTAGCTTCTTCGAGTGACATGGCTGTGCATACTATTCTGTTTATTTGAATTTCATTTTCAGCTGTTTTTGTACTTTCCTCAGTATTGAGTGAATCTGTGGGAGAGACATAGCATTAGCGTCATTCTTATTCATCCCACATTACATTATACATCACATACAGCACAGCATAGGAATCAAATCTTTAAACAACATTGCACGATTGGTTGATGCATCTTTCATTTGATTAAATGGCTTGAAAGAACTTCAGGTACTTCGTCTTAAGTGTTCACTGGCAATCTTTGATATCTTGATTATTTTCAGAATTACAGTGAACTACAGGGTGTTTCAGAAAAAACGCAACCCAACTATAATTGAAAATTTTCAAGAAATAACAAGATTTGATTTATATGTAATGTATACCATCTGAAAGCACAATCTTTCTTCTTTCCCAACCTATGTAGTTTGGATACATTAATGGAATTATTTATGGAAGTTTTAGTAAGTATGATCTATTTTAGATGCAGGACAGTGGTATGACATTTGCATAGGCGAAAACCCATCTTTGTGAGAGCTTATTTTATCATTTTTAATAAATGTATCTCATGGGAGTAAAATTTGCATGTTTTCTTCCTCGAGTGCGTCTAGGCCTGAAAAGTTTTCATAAAACCTGTTAAGCAACTTTTTATGCTAAAAAGGTGTTCATTTTGCTCTTACAGCAAGCTGCATTTAAAGTCAATTAAATGATAAATAATTCCATTAACGTATCTAAACTGGATATCATTGGAAAGAAGATAGATTGTGCTTTCAGATGGTTACCCTGGGTACTATTTTTGAGAGTCTGGTACCCAGGGTATCAGATGGTATACAGTACATCTATTCAAATCTTAATATTTTTTGAAAAATTTGAATTATAGTTTGGTTGCGTTTTTAAATAAACTTTAGAATGTTGGTCAGGTAAGACAGAAGTAGAATGCATTTTGGCAGAACAGAAGATCAGATTTGTCAAATTTTACTTTTGCCTCAAAACTGGTTGTTTTGGGCAGCAACGTCGTACTCTGTGATAAAACAAACCGGTCTTTCTCACAATACCTTTGGACAAACATGGGGTCTAAATTTTACAGTACTTACCCGCCCCTGTTGTTCAAACCTCGCTCGATTATCGCTAATTTAAAATGCACAATTATGTAGTCGTATGCATAGTCGTAATCCAGTGTTAGCCGAATACCAGTTTTGAGCAACCAGGCCCTGTAATATACTGTAAGGTCTTCTTTGCCACTTCGCATTAATTTCCCATAATATAACATCTTCTTTGCCATTTGCCAATAATTTCCTTTCCATTGATTTCAAGTGTTTCGCGTTTAATTTCACTTTCGCGTTAATCTTAAGTGTTCTATCCTCTAATTCACATTAATTTAAGTTGTGCAAATTTACAGTAATAGCACAAGGAACCCAGGTGATCCAAAAACCTTCAAAAGCTAGATCGTATAAAGCCCCCCTGAAATCAAAAGNTTAAAATGCACAATTATGTAGTCGTATGCATAGTCGTAATCCAGTGTTAGCCGAATACCAGTTTTGAGCAACCAGGCCCTGTAATATACTGTAAGGTCTTCTTTGCCACTTCGCATTAATTTCCCATAATATAACATCTTCTTTGCCATTTGCCAATAATTTCCTTTCCATTGATTTCAAGTGTTTCGCGTTTAATTTCACTTTCGCGTTAATCTTAAGTGTTCTATCCTCTAATTCACATTAATTTAAGTTGTGCAAATTTACAGTAATAGCACAAGGAACCCAGGTGATCCAAAAACCTTCAAAAGCTAGATCGTATAAAGCCCCCCTGAAATCAAAAGGTCTTGATACTTTTTTGTGTCATTATTCTGACAAAAAGGCTTGGCTTTCCCTAACTAACCCTAACTAAACCTAACTTACCCTAACTAACCCTGCTAACCCTAAATTACCCTAAAAACCCCTTTTCCGGAACCTAACCCTGACCCTAACTCTTACCCCATGACACATTACTTGCCGATATTGAAAGCTGGTCCGCTAAAGTGCAGACTAGCCCAGCACCTCAAAGGATAGCCTAGCCTTTTTGTCAGAATAATGACACAAAAAGTTATCAAGACCTTTTGATTTCAGGGGGGCCTTACACGATCTAGCTTTTGAAGGTTTTTGGATCACTTGGGTTCCTTGGGCTTCGGCAAGTAATGTGTCATGGGGTAAGGGTTAGGGTCAGGGCTAGGTTCCGGAAAGGGGTTTTTTAGGGTAAGTTAGGTTTAGCAGGGTTAGTTAGGGTTAGTTAGGGTTAGTTAGGGTAAGTTAGGTTTAGTTAGGGTTAGTTAGGGTAAGGAAGGGTTTAGTTAGGGTTAGTAGGGTATTTGGTCAAATACATTCCCGAGAGATATGACATCAAGCTGGTCCGCTTAAGTGCAGTCGTCCCTTCGCATTTTGAGTGACATAATCACGATCTTTTTCCAGTCCATGGATCTTGGTGATAGTTCAGCTCTGACTGAGAAATGAACGAACTAACATATATTTGAACTCGCTTTGTGGAGATTAATCATTTAAGCCCCCGGGGGCTTATTTAATTTCGGAGACTCCAGAGAGGGGGGCTTAAAAGAGAGGGGGTTTATTAGAGAGGGGGGTTTATTCAGAAAGTCAAATGACAAGGCTATGAACGATAGCTTTTTAGGTCTTTACCTCATATTTTGCGGAATCAACATACACTTTTACGAGTCAAATAGACAAATTCAACGCATTTTTAATCCCAAACCAAATCAAAATTAGCATCAAAACTTGTTTTAGATAATAAGCGGAAAATCTTTGGTATCCTCTCGCATTTGATATAAGTCGGGGGCGTAATAGAGAGGGGGGCTCATATATAATTTTTGGCTCAAAAGAGAGGGGCTTACTAGAGAGGGGGGCTTAATAGAGAGAGGGGCTAAATAGAGCTTTTACGGTAAATGCCGATACAAACCATTTGATGTTATTGTTTGGTTTTAGAAAGCAAGGCAAGATCTACAGTAGCTCGTGAAGTTTTTTTCTTGAGCCATCCAGTAAGAAGTATTGCAATTGCATACAAATTCCAAATTAAAAGTAAAGGTCTCAGCACCTTTTCCAACAGGCACAACCTGACCATCATCCATTATGATGCTTACAGCAACTTGGTCTTCTGATCTTGTTTCCATTGACTTTGAGAAATTCTCGCCATCATCCATGACACTTGCAGCAACTTGGGCTTCTGGTCTTGTTTCATTTGACTTTGAGATCATTGTTGGACTTACATCTGATAAACTCTCTTTGATTTTATGTTGATAGGACAAGCTTCGTTGAACCTCTTCACCATGGATTGGTGAAACAGCTTTGCACACTGAAAGGAAATGTTTTGGAATTTGGTTTGGTAGAATCTCCTTCTGATGCCATTCAATAGATTAATGTTTTCATACCGTAAGTACTGTTAGTAGATTCATTTTTCCTAATGTTAAAAACTCCATCATTCAAAGGCCTGATCACTTTTTCTTACATCGATCAATCCAAACATTCAAAGATGTTATAATTTGAATAATAAGTTTTTAGCTTAGGGGGTGCTCTCTCTTCGATTAGTCTATATACTGAGAGAGCTCCTCCTTAAGAAATTCCTATTTCCACTCCATACAAAAATCTATGTAATCCGGTAGTATCATTTATGTTTTGGCATCTGTTGTAATTGTTATTCTAGTTAATTGCATGTTATTTTTGTTTTTGTATGTAGTGGAATTTTAAAATTAAACTGAACCGAACTGATAGAAATAATCAGCTAAGATGCCATGAAAACTTGTGCCATGAATGCAAAAAGTAGAATAATACCAAAACTTCCCAAGAGTATGGTCACAAAAAATTCGAAATGGGTCTTAGCCGATTTTGTCTATTCTACAAAGTGTCCTAAAGTACTTTCGAAAACTATTGATATTTATAAGACACTAAGAATTTGAACCAGTACTAAAAGTTTCTTAAAATTATCAGATTTTGACTACTCGGAGTTTCTAACGAGTTTCTTAAACGTTCCATAACAATCTTCATGTTTATACTCCTGTGCCCTCGCGAATACTTCAAAAAAAAGTTGTATGAAGCCTCTCCAATGTCTAGACATCACTTAAGTACCTTCCGAGTAATATGATATTTTCCCATTACTAGAGTTTCTTAATTTATTGGCGATCTGAGAGTTGAGTTTCTTATAAAAAATAACACGTTTAGGTGTCTAATAATATCCAACAAGGTACCGTTTGAAAGCTATCGTCGAGGTTGGTTTGAAGTTCGTAAATTTTGATGTTGTTTGGTTCAAAAATTTGCACTGGTAATATAAGGGCCTTTTACTGTAGCTAGGTGAGCTATAGAAAGGCTCATTCCATCTTGAAACCAAGGGTCCAGACTTTGCTGATTATGAATGTGTAAAGTAATCAATCATAAATTTGAAAGATTTATTGCAATGACTTGAAATAAACACACAAGTCCTTGTCTTTGATCGTGTGGACCGTCCACGGTGGATGCACAGCAAAAATTCAAGTGGATAAAAGTAATCAATCTTTATTCTCTATCTATTTCCCTTAACGAGGAGTTTATAAAAGGAAAAATGCATAGGATTTCATAATTTTCGCAAATTGCGTGCATTTTTTACTATTTCTATAACGAAACCAGCAAACATCTTTGCAGCACCCAACCAATGAAAGACAGAATATAAAAGGATCACCAAACCATCCAGTCTGCAGAGTAAATGGCAAGTCCACACTGGAGAAATTTTCCTCTTAAAACTTTTTTTATGCACCGAGTGAGTAAAAAAAAGGTGGGGTGTTTGCCAATTTTTATTGAATCAGCAGTTTAATTTGCAAATTCGTTTCTTTCAAGTTCATTGCATAGAAGAAAAGCTAACTTAGACATGAAAATTTGTTTGGTTGAAATCAGTCTTTCCATACCAGAACTACGAGCGATTTTAGTAAAGTGGTGTTTCGCAAGATTGCTAAATTATACCTTCAATTAGATTCATATTCATGCACATGTGACCTTCTAAACCATGACAAACATATTGTTTCTCTCTACCAAAAATTAAAACAAGGCATGCATTTTGCTGGAGCACAAAAGGAAAAACTAATGTTACTTATGGTGTATCCGCTAGGGGACTAGTCATTTAAATTGCCATTGTTAGCAAGCTGAAAGTTATTTTACTAGCGATACTTTTCACCACCATCTCTGAAGAAATTGTAGACTCTCTCTCATCGTTAGATTTGCCCTTTAGCAACTTTTTATCAGAAACAGCTTCCTCAGTAGCCTCTGAACAGTCTGAAACCGCCCTATCAACCTCTTCTATTACCTTACAACCTGTTTGTAATGATATCGACAACTTTTTTGGTCTAAGGGCTGAATGTGCATAGACTTGCTCCAAGTCTATACCGTGGTCTATCAGCGATCAATAAAACATAATAACTTCTGCGGGGGCGTAAATCGTGACGAGGACGCTGCAAAGGAGGAATGAGCAGCGTCCTCGTCACAATTTACGCCCCCGCAGAAGTTATAATGTTTTATTGAGCGCTGATAGACCACAGAATAGACTTGGAGCAAGTCTAAATGTGCAAGGAACTTGCTCATAGGTTTTTTAAACATAAACAGTCTTAGAAATAAAATAATCGATCTCAGAATGATTGCTGAAAAATGTCTGCCCGATATTTTGCTCATGGAAGAAACAAAATTAAACTCGGATTTTAAAACTGAATTGTTTCTTATTAATAATTACAAAAATCCAATACGCCTGGATAGATCTGAATTTGGAGGTGGCCTTACACGTATGCAATACTCAAGGAATGGCATTATTTGCAATAGGGTGCCCACTTTTGAAGTTCTTTCTCTTGAGCTAGTGTGTTCTGAACTGATATAGTTGCAAAAAAGAAATGGATTATCTAAAATAGTACCTTCCGTCCCCCAAATGTCAATATAGAAACATTTTTCTCAGATCTGTCTACTTCCTTAAATCGTGCACTTGATCAGTACGATAACATCATTTTGATGGGCGATATCAATGTTGATACTCAAACTAAAACAGATCCCGGTTTTGACAAATTGGCTTCTTTCTGTGATGTGTTCGGTCTATCCAATTTAGTGAAATCGAAAACTTGTTTCACGAAGAACCATAGCTCATCCATTGACGTTATTATAACAAATCGACCCAGGTCCTTCCAGAAAACCTCCGTTTTTGAAACCGGTCTAAGTGACTATCATTGTCTTGTAGCTACCACTATGAAATCAACTGTTCCCAGGCTAAAACCGAAACAAATAAAATATCGCAGCTACAAAAAGTTCGTCCCTGAGAATTTCTTGAAGGATGTAAAGCAGGCCAAATTTGAATGCGATGAGACTGACCCGGATAAATCTTATGATCATCTGACCAATACTTTCCGAATTTTAGTGGACAAACACGCTCCCATCAAAACAAAGTTTCTGAGGGGAAACAATGCACCCTTTATGAATCCAGAACTGAAAAAAGCTATATACACTCGTACTAGGCTTAAAAATAAATTAAACAAACACCCTTCAAAGCAAAATGAAGTAGCTTTCAAGAAGCAACGAAATTGATGCGTTACTCTGCGCAAAAAAGCCATTAAAAATCACTTCAAGAGAGTCACAAGCAACGGTCTCATGTCCCATAAAGCGTTCTGGGATCTAGTGAAACCTTTTCTTTCCAATAAGGGTCGTTTAACTGGTACCGATATCTCACTTGTTAAAGATGATAAAATAGTTACTGATGATTATGATTTATGTGAGATCTTCAACGAGTATTACATAAATATTGTGGAAAATATTTCCGGTAAGAAACCTTCCAGCATTGCCGATGCGAATTCCATTGATGATAATCGACAAATTGTTAGGTTAATTCTTGATAAATATAAGGATCACCCGAGTATCCTAGCCATCGTTCAAGACCCTGAACGAACTTTTAAAACTTTTTCTTTCAATGAGGTTGTTGCTAGAGATGTATGGCTCCAATTAAAGATGCTTGATGGCAGTAAATCAACAGGCGTTGATCAAATCCCACCAAAACTTGTCGCTTTGGCTAGCGATGAATTAGCTGTCCCTTTAACTAACGCCATCAATTGTAGTATTCGTAACTTTATATTTCCCCAAAATGCAAAAACTGCTGCAGTTTGCCCTTTAGACAAAGGTGAACCCGTTCGTACTTTTGAAGCTTGAAGCTATTTTTGAAAGTATCAGTACGTTGCTTAGGCAGTGCAATGTGATTGGTATTTCTCAGATAATATCTTTGCTGTTGAGTTTCAGGTAAAAAGAGAAGTCAAGTAATTGGGAGTGAGGCCGTTAACAATTTTGAAAATAGGATGAGTCTCTGGTACCATCTTCTATCAGAGAGTGATTCCCAACCTAATTCCTTATAAAGTTCTCCCTGGATCAATTCTACACCTTCAAAGCTTAAAGATCAAGCCACCATGCCAGACTCTATTGAAAGCCTTGGATATGTCAAGGTGTACAGACCTTACGTTTGCTATCAAAGGCCTCGTATATTTCATGAGCAGCTGATTTAGTGCAGAATCACCTGGTTCCTGGTCAAAACAATCCTTACAACAATCGGCAATCGTGAATTGTAAGCGTTGGAAAAGTTGAACTGCAGTTACCACTGCAGATTCTCAAGCACCATCCCCCAATGGCATGCCACTGCAGATTAACAATTTAGAAACTTTGTACCATGTTCTAAGATTTTGGAACTGAAAAACGTTGCTTAGAAATAATTAGGTTGTTAAGCTTCTACACTACAGACTACAGCATATTATTTTTGCATCCGATTCTAATAACCCATATGAGGTAAAATTGATGATTAGGCGACCGTCTCAAAACTGTTTGGTTAGTGTCATCCGACCGACCGTCTTCTAAAAATGAAAAAATCAGAATTTTGGATCGGGCGTCTAAATTTATATAGGAAAACAACAACGAAGATTTTCAGTTTTTGTGTTTTCGTATTCAATAATACATTGTCCGAACTTAAAAATTTGGGAAAAATTGAAATTTGATCATATCGCCGACCGACCGACCGACCGACCGATATTTTGCAATCAAAATGACAATAACCAAACATTTTTGAGACAGTCGCCTTACCTACTNCAGCATATTATTTTTGCATCCGATTCTAATAACCCATATGAGGTAAAATTGATGATTAGGCGACCGTCTCAAAACTGTTTGGTTAGTGTCATCCGACCGACCGTCTTCTAAAAATGAAAAAATCAGAATTTTGGATCGGGCGTCTAAATTTATATAGGAAAACAACAACGAAGATTTTCAGTTTTTGTGTTTTCGTATTCAATAATACATTGTCCGAACTTAAAAATTTGGGAAAAATTGAAATTTGATCATATCGCCGACCGACCGACCGACCGACCGATATTTTGCAATCAAAATGACAATAACCAAACATTTTTGAGACAGTCGCCTTACCTACTAAACCAAATATACTTATAGGTAGCATAAATCATGTTTTATTTCCAAAAAAATTTGCAGACAAAAAAAGTATTTATTGCATCTGGAATATTATTGATGGAATATTATTGCAATTACTTCCCCAAATTTGAACCACACCAAGAAAAAATGGGTCAGTGCGCACTACTAGCACACCAGACATTTTTGGTGATGCACAGCAGAAATGTTTGGTGATGCACACCAAAAATGATACCCTCGCACAACGGATATCTCGTCGAAAAGTGCTAGGCTATTTATAATAGCAGGACTCTGCTCTGCAGAAGACTGCTGGGGACGTTCCATTTAAAAAGCGTACACCCGGGACGGAAGATTTTTCATTTCTGACGATGGCCTCGGAATCGCACATAATAGCAACAGGTATCCCCACGGATTTGCATCTTCCGACCCCCAAAGTCTGCTATATTTTCCGTATTCCGACTCTGTAGAGAGGGTCGGAAGACCACTGCATAAAAGGGAGAGGGTCGGATTTGCATAGGAGGAACTGTTTCTCCCCCTCGGATTTCCGAAATTTTTCTGACGCAAGCTTGACTTCATTTGTTGATAACTAAGCATTAACCACGGAAGACTTGCAAAATATGAGGATGGCCTCGGATTTACTCATGCTCTTGCCAGGGAACCCCAAGGATTTCAGGCTGAACAACATAGCTGTACGTTAAGAATATCTAAAAGCAAATAATCAAAGAATCAGACAAGAGAGGAGAGTTTATGTAATCAGATTGCAATCAGACGCAGAACGATGAAGTAATTATCAATTTTGAGCAATCCAACGCAAAATCAAATGGAAATCAAACAAAAAGGCAGTTGAAAAATAGTTTATGTGTACATTGTGACTTGTCTCAATGTTAGTCTAAATCCAGGGAATGTCAAGGGGGCCACTTTTTAAAGAGTAATATTATGAGTCCCTTTTGACCGAAGTGATATCAGCATATCAAAGAACGCAGGGAAAAAAGGGACCACAAGGCACAAGTCTAATCATACAGATTAGAATCAGACGATGAAGTAATAGACCTTTTAGCTATTCCACAAAAGAGCTTGGATCGAGCATTATTTTTATACATTTTTGTATGCGAGGTTCGATCAAGTGGCGTCAGAGCTTCTATCACTATTCTGCACATTCGAAAATTCTACAGAATGTAGCAAAATATCGTTCGATTTTGACTCTTTTCAGAATAGCTAAAAAGGTACCTGTTCTGAATAAAGGTTTCAGAATACCCACGCTAGCGAACCTATACGCACTAATGTGGCGGATACCCCTGGTGGATACGACTTACAGGGGCGGGGTATTATGCTGGCGTGGTGGGGTATTATGCTAGATGTGGTGGATACAACTTGCAGGGGTGAAGTTTTACATGCTTCCAACTGCTTTTAGAAGGAACTTGGATCAGCCCATAGTCAGTACACAAAGTACTAATGCAGTACTAGTACAGAAGGTGATAGTACAGAAAGTTTCTAAAAAATATAAATGGTCGCTTTTTTGTACGATTCGGTTATTAAATATTTGTTTCTTATTATCTGGTGCATAGATTTTTTTTTTTTTTTTTCATACTTTATTTAACGTTGGTAAATAGGTAAGATAGCTAATTACAATACATAAATGCAAGAATCAGCTAATTAATACCAACAAACATAACATAATTAATACACATAAACATAATTAATAGTAAAGTGGCAAAAACGAAACGAAAACGATATCTAGATTTAGATTTTTAGTAAGTCTGATTAATGTAGCCAAGATTCTGTAAATACGGGGTACAGAGCCTACAAATGCAAGGGATGGAAAACTGCTTTATTTTAGCTTTGAATATTTCTAAACTGCTAGCCATTCTAATTTCATTTGGAATGCTGTTCCATATTTGGTTGCATCTATGGGTTATTGTTTCTGTACCATATAAAACTGTTTTTGGAGTCCTAGATGAAAATTTTTCTGTTCTTAGATCATAAGCTGTTGTATCAAATTTGAAAATCTCATTCATGAATCCAGGACTCATATCATTTTTGGCTTTATACATTTCTATTGCTAGGAGCTTTAAATTGTGTTGATGAATAGTTGTGGCACAATCCTTAATGAGCAAGGCCTCAAAACTGGAATTGTAGTCATTGTAAGCAATTCTTAGTGCTCTTCGATGAATACTGTTTATTAAGTTATTCATTTTTCTGCTACAAAACATCCAGATAAGTGGGCAGTAATTAAAGTAACTCGTTATGAATGTTTTCATAAGTAATCTTCGTTTAGTTTCATTCATGTAGGGTGCTAATCTTGCAAGGGCACTAATTCTTTTACCAGCCTCATTGCATATATTTTTGATATGCTTATCAAATTTAAGCTCACTATCTATTGTTACTCCCAGTAATTTTTCTTTGGAAGAGTTTTTAATTGGAT
>REGM01000981.1:0-16336 GCA_004194415.1 Aurelia aurita
ATATTGAGAATGTAGTCTTTAGATTTCATAGCTACTACAGGGTAGGTGGGTCAAAATTGGGCATTGACAAATTAGTCAATTTTCTTTTGCTTTACTTGAAAAATCAGTTTCTGTCACGAACAAAGACTGCAAAAGTCTGCGAGCTACAACTGAGGGGTGTATCACTCTTTCAATAAGTGTACGAGATTTCCATCAGAACGAAAAGATTTCTAAAGAATTTTATGGATTTCTTGCGGAAACAAAACGATTTCCCAGGAAGTGTACGAGATTTCTAAAGAATAATCTGCTACTCGGTTACAACCAAGGTCATTTCGCCGTAATTTCAGAAGCAACAAATCAAGTCATTGGGAATCCACTCCTAATATTTCTTCGTTGCTTTCTAAAATTTTCTTCGTTTCTTTCTAAAATTTCCCTTTTTCCTCTTCGATTTCGCGGCGAGGATGAATGGGAAATGTGGAGAAGAAAGCGCGGAAGAGAATCGAAAAGAAAAAGACCTCTCTCCTCTCCCTTCCTCCGCAATTTCGTGGTTTCTCCTCCTCATTTCCCTGCTCTTTTCGCCGCTCCTCCGTAGAGAGAAAATTTTAAAAGTTAACGAAGAAATCCTAGCAGTGGATTCCTTGTGATCAAGTGACCAGTTTTGCCCCAGTCTGTACCATTTTGCTCAACTCCACTTTACTTAGCTGGATTTGAGCAGTTACTAAGTACTTTCTAATCTCCCCTTTAGACACAAATCTTCACACAGCGTCACAAGGCACAATGTTGATTTAAGTATGTATTCTTTTTCTTTCAAAGTATTTCTAGATTTTTCATGGAAGTAATTTATTTTCATACGTCTTTGATATACAGTAACGTGATGATTTGATAGCATAAGGCTCAGATCTTTGAAAAGGTGGGTGTAAAATTCTATTACATTTTTCTTTGACTTAAATGGCTTGAAAGGAACTTAGGGTACTTTGCTGTAAATCTGCCATGAAAATTTTTTGATGTCTTGATTACTTTCGATATGGCGGCATTTATCATCTTTGAGGCTGTGACGTCATTGAATTTATAAATCCTAAACCAGAAGAGCGACAGATTTTTGCTTGCCACCATATTGTAGACCTTCAGAAACTATGGTTTTCTTGAACATTGTATCATTTTCCTCCATTGATTTGGGATTTAGGATGGTCTTAATTTTTTCAAAAAATGCGTGAATTCTGTCAACAAAAACAAAAACCCCGCTATTTTGAAAATAATCAAGATATCATAAAATTTTCACGGCAGATTTACAAATATAATAAATGCCGGCATATCGAAAGTAATCAAGATTTACGGCAAGGTACCCTAAAGCCTGTTTTCCATCAGCTGAATTTGTTCGCGCGAAGCAATTTTTTTGCCAGTTTACAATGTCCATAAAAATACCGGGTGTCCCATAAAAAGTACTCCCGTTTTAAAATCACTAAAACTCGATTATCAAACCATTCATACAATTTTCTTTTTGATCTCTTTTATCAATGATCCAAATATATTCAAAGATGATAAAATGTTTGTTTTCATTACTGAAAGGGGATAAAAGTATAGGTTGAAAAACCTTATTCTGAGCTATACACTTAAGCGAAATCGTAAATCTTGGCTAAGAGCCATTATTTTGAGATTTTTCGTTATCCTTCAAGTCCACAAGAATAGTTCACGTTTCTTTCTGACATTGATGACCAAACTAGAAGCTTAATATGCAAAAAGAAATTAATTTGGTAATCATCAGTGCGTTTTGCAGTATGCCATAAAAAGAGCTAAATGTGCTAATTTTAAACCAATAACAAGATCAGCTATGCCTGGGAAATTAGTTTGGTTTTTGATCTACTTGCCAAAAAAAGAAATTTATAGATCAGCCATGTAATATATTTTGGTGATTTTTCACTTTTTTCAACTCACCCGCTATTCTTCTACGATTTTTTTCTTCAGGTGATGTCTTTGGAGAGTTGAAAATAGATTAAGAAAAAAGGAGATGTTGTTGCAAGATGTATGAACTTGCTTTGATGTGTGGATCGACAACTTTCCTTGGTTGGTGCAAACAGAATATTCCCATCAAAGAGGACATCCTACCGTTTCCTGTTGAACAAATAGCAACAGTTTTGATGGCACAATCTCGATTTTTTAAAGAAGAACCAGAATAATTTGGGACCAAACTCAAGTTTTTAGAAACTATTGTCTGGACATGAACAAAATGTCAAACCATTTAATTATTTGATAAACATCTCAGTTCTGGACTTCAAGAAGANACAGTTTTGATGGCACAATCTCGATTTTTTAAAGAAGAACCAGAATAATTTGGGACCAAACTCAAGTTTTTAGAAACTATTGTCTGGACATGAACAAAATGTCAAACCATTTAATTATTTGATAAACATCTCAGTTCTGGACTTCAAGAAGATCAAGACAAATTTTCATTTCATGTCTTCATTATACATATTTTTGACTTTTTAGACTAATGCCCCAAATTTCCCCCTGCTGGGGGTAAATTCAGCTAAATACCGGCTGAGTTATAAAAATTTACATTTATGAAAAAGTCTGTGGCTCTCAAACCATTTACCACATTCCTATAAACTTGTAATACCTGTGTAACTAACATATCAACTTAGATAAGAACCTTTAGTTTGTCAAAGAAAATTGAGAACGATAGGACCGATTTTGACAAAATAAATTTTCGTATCTAAGTTGATATGTTAGCTACACAGGTATTCTCAGTTTGTAGGAATCTGATAAATTGTTCGAAGGCTGCAGGCTTTCAAACGCCTAAATTTTTTTTTGATTCACACGGTAGAAGAACAGCGAAATTTTTATTTGTATTAGATATTTTAGAGAAAATAATAGACACAGTATGATTTTGATTCAATTGATTGTTGATCACAAGGTTGATCAACTGTATATTCATTGATGATTGGAATCGCTAATATCATTACTTTGGCAAAAAATTGAAGTTTTAAAGGTGACTGCTGCCCACCCTCTCTGCTGTAATTTCAGCTTTCCCTTCTGTAGGACGGTACCGTGCAAGGATAAAGCCTGGTTTCTGTTTGAAGTTTTTGTGCTCTTTATTGCTCGTTTGGTTTTTACGTTGCACGTTAAATTAAATTAAACGAAAACGAGCAACATGAGCACTAAATGAAAACGCACTCCAAAAACCAAAAAGAGCAACAAAAACCAAAGCAAGCAAAGAAGAGCAGCCAAAAGCAACCGAAAGCAAATGGAAACGCTCATCTAAAACCAAAGCAACTATGAACAACAACGAGCAAGAAAAAGCATTTCCAAGACGATCAACGAAAAACCGAAACGAGCAATAATGAGCAGAAAAAGTTGAAATTGTAACCAGGTTTAAAGGCATTGAGTCATGTTAAATAGCGATTCTATGCTGGGGGTCTGTCTGCTTTCATGTGATCAGTCTGTTTTCATGTGATCAGACATCAACTTCACCAATACGAGGCAACGTCGGCTCGAGTGTTTCATGTGTGAAATTTGCATAACAGATGGCGGTAAAACTGTTTTGCTGATGCGACAAAGTTGGATTAATACGGGGGACCACTGGATCTCAACATATACGGGGTTGTGCTTCTGAAATAAAGAGATTCGTGACTTTTTTTGGAGCAAATTGGCAAAGAAAACGAAAGGAAAGTTGCAAATACCTTATGAATCACGAGAGAGCCCTGAGAATAGCATATAAAGACTATAGTTCTAGTTTCGCAAATTTGTTGGAAAAAGATAGATCTGTAACGATACATGAGAAAAATATGCAATTGCTAATGACTGAAATGTTCAAAACAATGAATAANAACAAAAACCAAAGCAAGCAAAGAAGAGCAGCCAAAAGCAACCATAAGCAAATGGAAACACTTATTTAAAACCAAAGCAACAACGAACAACGACGAGCAAGAAAAAGCATTTCCAAGACGATCAACGAAAAACCGAAACGAGCAATAATGAGCAGAAAAAGTTGAAATTGTAACAAGGTATCCTTGGATTGGATGGCGGTAAAACTGTTTTGCTGATGTGACAAAGTTGGATTAATACGGGGGACCACTGGATCTCAACATGTACGGGGTTGTGCTTCTGAAATAAAGAGATTGATAACTTTTTGGAGCAATTTTTTCACTAATGTCTGGGAGCAAATTGGCAAAGAAAACAAAAGGAAAGTTGCAAATACCTTATGAAAATCATGTACAAGAGCAGCTATTTTACCCTGGGTACCAGAACCTTTAAATTAAATAGAATTAGATCTTATTTTTAATTTTATTTTAGGCTCTGGTACCCACGGTACAACTATTTCAAAATTATATACCTTTTTGGGACAGTTCTTATGGAAATGTTCATGAGCAAGATCCCGCGCAGTAGTAGCTCGCAGGTTAAACGATACTCTGTTCAGCAGCACAAGGGCGGCCATGTAACACTGGGGACAATGTCCTACCTCTGTCCGAAAACCAGTGGTTTGCTAAAATGTTTTGCATCACCTTTGTCCCAAAAACCGGTCTTTTAGTTATGATAAATTTCTTTTGTCATTATTCCTCAATTTGGCAAAAGAGTTGGAATTAAATATTCATGAACGATGTTTGTCCCAAAACCCGTTAGTTTTAGTGTAGTTATATCTGTTAAAGCAAAAGTGTCCCAAAACTGGTAGTCTTGGTTGGGAAATTTGATTTGTGGTCCTTTTGTGTTATTTTGCTGGACAAAGGTAGAACCGCTGATGATAAAAATTTGAGTTTTTGGTCGTTTTCATATAAATTTGGCGGACAAAGGTAGAACCAGTGGGGGCCAAACTTCATAATTTGGTCAGGTACGACAGCACTAGAATGTGTTTTGGAAGAACATAAGATCAGATTTGTCAAAAGTCACCTTTGTCTCAAAACTGGTTGTTTTGGGCAGCAACGGCGTACTATGTAATGAAACAAACTGGTCTTTTTTCCACAATAACTTTAGACAAACATGGGGTCAAATTTTTTTTAGTACTTCCCGGCCCCTGGCAGCACATACCCTTTACGGAGATAATTATCCCCCCGCCCGATGGTAATACTTGTACAAAAATTCAACAAGTAGTGGATAAATTCAACTTTATCGTATCGCGCCTCCTCACCATCGACTTGTTTCCTGAAACTGAAATCACACTTAATTCATCCTTGGCGCATTAAAAAAACCACGAAACGCTGCAATACGACAAAGTTGAACTAATTCAATTTTGCCGCACATGCCGCATTGCACAAACAATATCGCATCATAGGTAATATGATCGCATCAGGTTTGAATTTAGCTTGAGCCAGTGCTTCAGTCGCTGCGGAGGAGAAGATATTTTCCATTTCTTGATTTTCGATAACTTTTCTTGGAACGAGAACGAAGGTCGAAAAGTTGAAGAAGACAGGGAGTGGAGTGGCCCGCTCTGTGGATCTGTATCTTTACATCATCATCGATAGAAGGTATCCTTTTATTGATTTGTTGTGACATCTGGTAAACTATCTAGCTGCATGTACACAGTGCCACTGTAGAAATAAGACAATTATTTACTTGTGGGGCCAATTTAGGCCACTTCGCAGCTCGGCTTATGCAGGGTTTGTACAATTTTGCCATGAAAATAGCTACACTATGAATTTGGGAAAGAGAGATCTATTTATTTGTATATAATATTTATGTTTAAAAATTAGGAATTCAATGTAACACCACCCCAGGTTAAAAATGGCAGGGCTAGCATTAAAAAGAAGGCCGTCATTGAACTCAAAGTGATGATTTGCCGTTCATTTTAAACGAGTGGGCCTAGCAATAATCGCTCCGGTGCTGCTGTGTCATATTAACTTGTCGTCACATACATAGTTGTTGCATGTGGTAAAGAATCCTTGGGCCAACAGTGCTTCTGAAAAATGACAACCTTGCTATTGAACTTATGCCCCAGAAATCACTAAATGATCCCAGAGACAGGGATCAAGTTAATCTGAAAATGTAAAATTAGATTGCAGATATGACACCTTAAAGTGACGAATAATCTGAGTTAAAAGCTGAGATCTCATATGTAGGTTTTAAAATAGCTTATTGTATTTGATAATCCGATGCATGCCCAAGGAAAGCAAAGCCAAAAGAAACATATGTGTCTGGGTTTTCCTTTGTTCTATTTATAGACTGCGTCATATAGCTCAGGCTCAGGTTGTTCACTTTAATTGCCTGTCTGAATTATGTATGTTTGCAATACCAGGGTGCATTCCATGCACTTAGGCCCGAAGATCTGCAGAGTGGAAAATAAATTTTCTCGGCGTATGGGTATGAAAATCTGATACGAATTATAGTAAGTTATTGTAATTTGATTGATTTCCATATATTGTTTTCCTGGCGTAAATGATATTGTTATCGGTGTAACCTTCAGCGTGGAATTAAATGGAATGCACCATGGATGGCAAAATATGCATTTTAAGGTTAGCCTAGCGTAGGGCGTTTGATGTGGATGTGAACTTTTTTTGCATTTACGCTGAAAACAACGGAAAAAGTCAATTTTTCCCAGTGCTCACCAAAGATCTTGTCCTCCCCACTTTTCCCGGGTCGGTATTTATTCTTCACAAAGAAACAATGTGAAAAAAAGTTAGGTATGGTTTGAACCCTGTCTGCCTGAATGTTCTGGCTACAAAGTTGGAGGTTTACACCACTTCGCCACAACACCTTTACACATATTTTTTTATAAGAAACAGCCCATAAGAAACTCAACTTTCAGATCACCAAAAAATTAAGAAACGTAGTACTGGAAAAATATAACTGAAGAAACTATTTATTACATTAAAACAAATCCTTAGCAATACAGTATTTTTACTTTGTTTTCACTCATTTCCTGTATCATATTACTCGGAAGGTACTTGAGTAATGTCTAAACATTGCAAAGGCTTCAAAAAACTTTGTTTTGAAATGTTCATGAAGGCACGACAGGTAAACATGAAGATTGATATGGAAGTCGTAAGAAACTCACAAGAAACTCCGAGTACTGAGAATCTGACAATTTTAAGAAACTGTCAGTGCTGGCTCAAATTCTTTTTTTTTTCTATTCATAATATAACTTAAAGCTAAGTAATATAAATACACAAATATTGTACCGTCCCTGGCGTAGAAAGACACAAGGTCATCTGGCCTCCACCAAGAACGGTACTTACAATTTTACAAAAACAACTTCTTAAATTCTTAGTTTCTTATAAACAAATATGTGTACTGTATTGCAGTGACAATTTTTTTGTAATCATGAGTTGGATTTTTAGGCATGTTTAACATTTTTGTCATTTAATTGCATTGACTGCTGTTGACTCACACAAATGCCCCTCTGTATGAAAAATCATTGCAGCAAAAGTGATTGAGCTACGTATAATCACCAACTTTAATTTTACCAATAGCAACATAGGGCTCAAATCTTTCAAATCTTTAAAAAGTGGGCGTAAAATTCTATCACATTTTTCTTTGAATTGAACGGATTGACAGGCTTATAGGGTATTTTTCTGTAAATCTTCCGTGGAAATTTTTTGATATCTTGATTATTTTCAAAATGGCAGCGTTTTTCCTAAATAAATACATCACATCACTAGCCGATCATATGGGGATGTGGGCCAGTTTTGGGGTGGTTTTTGGCAAGACAATTCTGGGAATGGTGTGTACTTTTTCTGCTAATTATCTGGGATTGGGGTCTTGTTTTTACTAAAATTTCCTTTCATGTTCTGTTTTTTTGTAAAACAAAAATTGCTTACAATTATATATACAGTAGTTGTTTTCCAGTCAAAACAAGTGTTTGGAATCCTTATTTGCATTCTGGGATTGGGTATCAAAATGTCACTTATATTCTATGGTTGGGTCATAACATAGATTCTTCTGGCACACACCGGCACACACCCCCATATGACCCAATTGTGGTGTGCCCCCACCCCAAAATCAGTCTTGAAGAATGACAGAAAATTGCCTATAATGTATAATCAAAGGCATTTGTAAACAAAAGAAAGCAACGTGTCAGTTTCACTTGTTTAATAATCCTAATTTTTGTATTTTAGGGGAAATAGAGTATATTATTAAAAGGATTTCAAATGGATTTCAAAAGGTCTAAAAGATTCCATCATGCATTTGCATTTTATGCCATTTTCCTATTGTTTTGCAGGGCTGGTGTTTTTAATCTTTCGATTATACAAAGAAACTGTTACTTCAAAAATTACAAACAAATATAAAAATACTTCATTCCTTTAGCTATTAGAATAATCTATTTATAGAACTATAACACATCCCGTCCCGGGGGCATTATGTATATTTTGGGTTTTGGGGACGTGCCATCGGCAAGGGTATTGTTTTCACGATTTTTCTATAAGGAACTGTATCAATTTTCACGATTTTGGTAAAGAGAACAATATCGATTTTCATGATATTGGTATAAAGAATGGTATCCATTTTTGTGATTTTGGTATAAAGAACAAGTAAAAAAATTAGTATAAATTTCCGAGAAATTGATATAAGGAACGGGTATGGTTTTGAAGCTTGAGTGGCACGTCCCCAACCAAAATCTGGTCAAGTCCCCCCCCCCGGTAGCACCTACAGTAAAACCTTGTTCACACTAGGTCGTTGATGTTGCTGGAGTCGTTGAGGTCGCTAGAACAAACGTTCCAAAAGACCCAAAAGACCGAATGTGAACAGCGAAAATAAACTTCCCAATGACCCCGACGACACCAACGACTGAGTTTTTGCCGTTCACATTCAAGGACCGAGATACCACTTTTAGCTTGGGGGCCCATTGACAAACGGATTGTCGAGGGAATCAAGCCGAAATTTTTAGGGGGGGGAGTCCGGGGGTACACCCCCAGAATATGTTCGTGACCACGCCCTTCAGATTGACTTAGAACGGCACAAATTTTTGTTTCTCATTACAGATTGACTGTCCAGGTGGGTCTACATTGGGGTGGACATTGTAAAATAGGTGTTAACAAATATCCTATAGAGTTTTATAGAGTATCATGTTTTTGGGTGTGAAAGAATTTCGTTCTTGCACATATACCCTAAAGGGCCTCCTAATAGGATAGTAGAGGGTAGACATTGAACAAGACGTAAATATCATCATTATTATTATTATTATTATTATTATTATTATCATTATCATTATCATTATTATTATTATTATTATTATTATTATTATTATTATTATTATTATTATTATTATCAATTTATTTAAAGTTGGCAATTTTCTTAGCTATATAAATATATAAAAAAGCTAATTCAAGCCAACAAGGAGCAACATGGAGTACCTACCTAATTTTCTATAATACTAAATAATGAAAATATAAACTGTAGCAACTACTGAAAATTGGGGGGCTGATGCGCCCCTGACCCCCCCCCCCGTATCTCGATCCTGTTCACATTCAGTCTTTTGGGTCTTTTGGGTCGTTCGTCCAAACGACCCAGCGACTGCAACGACCTACTGTGAACCAGGCTTAACTGCTTTTGCAGCAATGACCTTTCAAAAAAGGGGACATGTTTTGAATCACCCCGTACATAGAATTGATCAACACCTTTACTTTCATTAGAATGGCAAGCTCAGACGAAAATGATGATTGTGCAAGGGGGATGAAACATGGCTCCCCTGAACAGGAGATACTTTTCCTATTGTTTGGAGAAGAAGCAGCAGAAGCTTACAATAAGCTTCCGGAAAACCAAAACTATTCGAACCTTGGCAAAGAGTTTTGGAGAAAGGCTACGAGTGGATTGGTAGAAAAGTACACAGATTGGGTTGAAACGGGAATAAAAGAAAAAGCGATAGAAATGACAAAGAATATGTCAAAGGAAGAGAGGGAAAGAATCTGGAAACAGCTGGTATTACTTTTGCAAAAGGGAATCGAGGAACGCAAAGAGAGAAGAATGAACAAAAGGCACCTATTTGTGCTTGACCTTTGGGAAAAATTAGTAAGTAAAGTTGCTAATTGGATGGATGAAAATGGAATTGCACAGCCAGATGAAGGACAAATTTGAACTGACGTTTTGATACAGTAAATTTTAACATGGATATAATCTGTCACATCGCCTCTAAAGCAAGTTTTCCACTTTTGTCCGTTCCATCTAAGGGCCTGTTCATATGGAGGCGAGCCAGCCCGCTTACCGCTTTTAAAAATTATCAAACAATTATTATGCTACAGATGCGATCATGAGAGTTTCTTTTTGTGCTTTTTTCAAAGATCAAATTATTTTCTGTGATTTTTTCTTTCTTTCTAAGGCAACAAGACCATAAAATTGTAGTTTGAAAAACCAGGTTTTGAGCATATCCCAGCATCTCCGCCAAAAAGCTAAAAGTTACAAATTACATACCTCTGAAAATAGAAATCCACTAACACGCATAACAGCAAAAATGTTTGCTGAAGTGAATATGCAGAGGCCCACAGACAGGTGAGAGGAGCAGATAGCTGAATAGATATCATTGAAAGTTATTTCCCTGTGAAATTTCTTTCAGCGGGAGAAGATGAAATTTGTTTGGGGTCTGGGCACAAATATGAAATTTCGATGGCCTAATCATAACAGTGCAGTGAATGAGTATGGGACAAGTAGAAAGATAGAGGACGTCGTAAGCTTTGCGCAATATTAAATATAGTATATAGTATCTAATCTGCGAAATAAAGCTTACGACACACAAAATCTCGTCCCACTGGCTGGTTGGATTTAGATGACAAATGATCGCTTTTATCGTAGCAAGCTCAAGAAATATTTGGTAAGTAAACCTATGAATAATGCATCAATACNAAGATCATATTTTGTACATGAAAGAAGTCACGAAGATGGGAATCAAAGCACAGTTAGTAGTATTGAGTTGTTGCAAGAGTGGCAAAGGCGAAGTTGATACAGAAATGATAATAGGGTTTGCAAGGGCATTTTTGGCAGCAGGGGCACGGTCTGTTGTTGTGGCATTGTGGAATGTGATGGATAAAGCAACATATCTGCTGATGGAGCAATTTTATACGTCACTTATTACTGGCAAAAGTGCAAGTGAGAGTCTGAATTTGGCCATGAAAGAATTAAGAAAGATGGAGAAATATAAAGGAGAGAAATTTTGGGCACCGTTTGTTTTGATCGGTGATGACGTCATCTTGAAGCTGAACAGCGCTACAGGTTAGAAAGAGGAAATATTTTCTGTCTTTTCTTTTACTTTTATTACCATGAACGGGCAGGCAACACTTTTAGTCAATGAATTATGCTATCATAATAAATGAATGATGAATGGTTCTGTTTTTTATTTGGAACGAATGATAGGGCTTAACGTTTTTAAGCATCATACGATGTACTCCTCAGAGGATCGGAAGACTTACTAAAATATTTTGATTTAACCTATTTGTTTTTTCATATTTCGTATTTTAACTCATTAAGGTCGGTGAATAGGTCGAATGGCGTTTGATTCAAGCAACATTGAAACGGGGGGAGCCCTGTAATGAAACGCCGAAGTAGTGCAATTTTCTGATTCATCCCATGTATTTTGGCCAAGATTGTAGATACGACTGGTGTTCTACTTAGTCGTAAGAAGAATGGCATTCTTTTTCTACTTGGTTTTGATACAGTTGTAGGCTCCCTGAAAAGCAGCCATTCTTGGCTGATGGGACCACCGTGTTTAAAGAATTTAAAATGAAATGAAAATATAGTAGTCTTCAAGCAAAGGGAAAACTCACTACCAGTCAAGCAAATGAGCGAAGAGTGGGAAATTCAAACAATTGAAAATACCTCTTAATTTACAGCTATCATACTAAAGTTGATTCATTTTGAAATTTATCTTGGCTATTCTTTTAATTCAAAATCAGAAATGAAGTTACCAAATGAGAAAGAAATCTTCGAAATGGAAATGTACGGAAGACATTTTGAGTACTACAACGAAGTCAGTTCAACGAACTTTGCATCTTGGCATGAAAGCCGTAACAAAAATGCATCGAAAGAATTGCAGAAGGTGAGAATTGTTAAAAGGCTTATGTATTAGGTAGATCCTTTTTTGTTAGTCAACATACATTGTTTTTTCACAGGTATATTAACATTTAAAATTTTGGACGGAAAAGTTTCAGACATAAAACTTCGAACGAGAAAGTTTCGGACACTTTTTGAAAATCAGAAACATTTTTTTTCTTATAACTTACTGATCAATCTCTCGCTTGAAATGGATTACATTTGCATAGAATTAACCTAATTTTAACCAAATATTGGCACTGAATGCTTTAATTAAAACTATCGTAAGCAAGAAATTAAGCCAAAAAATTCCCGACGCTTTTATATTCAGACAAAAAAATGTGTCGGCCAAGATCTTGTCCGAAACTTTTCAATTCCGAAACTTTTGGGTTTTAATATGGGCGATTGTAATAACAGTTTCTGGCGAAGATGTATTTCAAAACAGTCAAACAGCCTCAGTATATTTCAAAGCTTTGTTTATGCCTTAATTATATCGATTAATGGCGTAACTTTTGGGTGTATGAGGAGGAAGTTCCCACATAACCGATGACAGGCTATGACAAGGACTTTGAAAGAAACTCGAATTCTTTGAGGCCTTTTCCTGAGAAATATCAGCCATGGTTCACTTCTACATGGGCTGAGTTTCAACTCGGTTGACAATACAAGCCTTCACATTGCTTAAATGACAGAAGCAAAGTTGAAACTCTGCTACGAGCTGAACTCAACTCAGCAACTCAAACCGTGCTTAAATTTCCGTCCATACTATGATTATCGTAAAAATCCATGAAACAGAAAAATCTCAGCTGAGGGTGTGTTCGGGGGTGTTTTAAAATAAAGTAACAATTGAATAGCCGCAGTAATATAATAGGACATTTCATGTAAACGCAAAGCAACACAAGCGATATTTCTGGTAAAGGACCTCTTAGGTACGATGCACAGCATTGGGTAGCTAACGTAGCTTGCTTACATTATCCAAGTTCTCAACCGTCCTTAAGTTTTCAGTGGAGCACGTTTCTCCATCAAATATTGGGTTGCATTAAATTATATTTCTTTTCAAATTTAAGGATGTCAACTTATTCAGTGTGCGGTTTGCTGAACTACTTAGCACCGAAGTCGTATGTGATGGTTGTGGGGAGAGTGTGCTTGGCAAAGATAGGTACAGATGCGCAGATTGTGTTAGTGTGGATCTTTGTGCCAAATGTTTTTCAGGTAATTTATGCCACAAGTTTTTTATGTTTTTGCATCTGAGAAACAAATTATAAGAATCTGCCTGATTTAGCCTTTTCTTTGATACGTATATTTTTTATGAGAACTTCTTTATAAGAAGCGCAACTCTCAGATCTCTAGAATTTATGAAATTTAAATACTGGGGCGAAATTATTTGAGAAAGTTGTTTGTTTAGTCAAATAAATCCATATCAAAATTTCACTTTGTTTCCACTTGTTATTTGTATGGTATTACTTGGAAAGTACTTGAGTAATGCCTAAACAATGGCTCGGCTTCATAAAACGTCGGTGTGAAATGTTCACGAGGGCACAGGATGTCAGCATCAACAATTTGACGAATTTGCTAAGAAACACTTCAGAAACTTTGGATACTCAAAATATGAGAATTTTCAGGAAATTTTAGTTCTGGATCAAATCCTAAGTTTTTCACAGGTGGCGGAGAATAATCCTAAATTTGATCAAATTTAATCTTACCTGCCAGTTAATTGTGTCATATTTCTCTCGTGTCTTCTTTCTATCACTTCAACTGCCACATGAATACAAATGGCATTTGAACTGATAGAAAGAAGACACGAGAGAAATATGACACAATTAACTGGCAAGTAAGATTAAATCTTCTCAAATATAGAATTATTCTCCGCCATCTGTGATTCTATAGCAAGCAGTATACAGAATCATTGACAGTGGCAGAATAGAAGTCGGGAGGGAATTGGTTTTCACATATGACGTAAAGTTTTCTACCGACAAAATCACTTTTCTAAGCACAAACCTAAAAAACTATCGATAATCAATCTCCTCTCACATTAAAACTTCTACCAATGTCGGCATGAGTCATAAATATGACATAATGTTAAAAAAAGCTAATTGCCAATATAATATTATTTTTTCAAAATTGTCTTGCATCGATAAATTGACTCTATTCTAAAGTTCTTGATTTGTAGAAAACGTGAAGTGTGACCTTATGCGCTCAACTAGTTGGGGGATGGGTGATCAACAAGACTTGCACCTTTTGAAAAATCACATAAATTGGATTATGATACAGCAAAGGGCTCAAATCTTTCAAATCTTTAAAGTTGGGTGTAAAATTCTATTACATTTTTCTTTGACTTGAATGGCTTGAAAGGAACTTAGGGTACTTTGCTGTAAATCTGCCGTGGAAATTATTTGATATCTTCATTATTTTCAAAATTCTCAAAATGTCAAATTTCAAAGTTATTTTCAACATTCTCTTTCTGTATTCGAGTCAAGGACCAAATATACTTAGTAGATGATCCTTAATTTGTTCTTCTAGGAGAGAGACAACCTCGTCCCCAGGGCCTTTTGTCATATTTGGACAGAGACAAAGGCCCTGGAGACCAGGTTGGGAGAGAGAGAGAGGGGGGATGAAATTATGTCACGAAAAGCCTTATTTTGAGTGATAGTTATTTACAAAAGATGATATTTTTTGCGAGATGTCTGTAATTTCACATTCAAGATCAAATCCTCAGAATCCTACATAAGAGGTTGATCAAGGAACCAATTTAAGTGGTAGTGTTGATGGCACTGAAATTCAACTTGATAATCAATCGTTGTGATTTGTTGGAGTATTCTTCGAAACCAGACAGCCTCTAATCGAACAAATTCTCACAAATTCACAGCCATCTCAAGACTTTGCAACGTGTCTAAAATTAATTAGGTCCTTGCGACAAATGCTCATCGCGAAATTTTAATGATGTATTTTATAATCAACTTTTCGTGATTTTTCAAACGGTTTTTTTACTCGCCCGGCTCTTTTATTGCACCATAATATTTGTCTCAACAAAACATCAGATGTCGTCCGAAGAAGAGGAGAATTAACATCGTGAATCTTATGTCTATGATACAGATAACGAATAAATTAAAGTTGACGAATGAGACAAGCATTGGATATTACTCTGATTAAATAAAGGATTTATAATTATTTTTACGACAAGCTCCAAAGCTTGCATTTGCAAAAAGGAAAAAAATCTAAAAGTATCTTATTCAAACCAAAGTTGAAAACGCAACTTGAACAATGGATATCCGAAGAAACAATGCTGTGTCTGAATGTTGTCTTTGTTCCATTTGTAGAGAATCCTATTTACCATTGCACATTCCCTTTAATGAAATCAACGATGATGTATAATCATATTTACGACAAGCTCCAAAGCTTTTATTTGCAAAAACAAAAGAATCTAGAAGTGCCCATTTAAGTCGAAGTTGCACACGCAACATGAACAATGGATATCCAAAGAAACAATGCTGTGTCTGAATGTTGTCTTTGTTCCATTTGTAGAGAATCCTATTTACCATTGCACATTCCCTTTAATGAAATCAACGATGATGTATAATCATATTTTACGGCAAGCTCCAAAATGCATTTACGCAGTTCTTCTTTACATCACATGACATTTTATAATTAAAAATGAAATTTGTTTCTAGATGGTGCCATGCCAGAAGGCCATACCAAGGAACACAAGATCATCGACCTAAGGTATGGGAAGTGAAATTGATTTACTAGTATTGCCTTCGTTATCGATATTTATTGAGCTGCTAAACACTAAAAACTACGACTCATAACGATACACCAAATGATCTAGACTTGTTTTGCAATCTCCCATCTCGAGATCTTTTGCTTTGACACAAGGGTTTGGAAACAAAACTGTGTTACTGCTGGAAGAAAGCAGCAAAGAGGACATGGCAGTAAAGTTTCACCTTATCACAAATTGCTCTTGTTGTGTTCTTTTACATTGAAGTTTATCGTTTTCATACGAAGTGTCTACAAGCTTTGATTGATACTTCGAGACATCATCGATCAATCGGATCTGATCTGTGCAATGAAAGGCTCACATGGATGGTCACGTGATGACATTCCAGCGAATTTCCCCTCTTGTTTGCTTACGTTCCTAATGGGCCTAGCCATGTAGCCAAAAGCTCGGAGCAATGCAGAAAACTGCCAAGGATTGCCTTACCTGCCTTGGAGACACTTAGTATTTCGCTCGGTGGGGTGGTAGAAGATTTGAATAAAGTTTCTTTGGTGTTTGGTGGGTTATTTTATCTCAGCTTTGCTTTGGTGCGCGACATGTAAATTCGGCTTTTGCACGCGACCCATCCTTGTGCAATTACGAAACTAGAAAACAGTAAACTAGCTGCTATTTGTAATCTTTTCAATTTCAATTTCAATTCAATTC
>REGM01000984.1:0-12479 GCA_004194415.1 Aurelia aurita
TAAAATTTTCAGCTTCTGAGTACCGACTGTTTCTTAGGAGTTCCAATAAAGCAAAAATATGCTAAGGATTTCCTTGACTAAAATAAACAATTGCTTAAATAAAATTTTCCCAGTACTGGAGTTTCTTAATTTTTCCGCGATCTGTGAGTTGAGTTTCTTATAAAAAGTCTCCTACAAAAAAAATACGTGCATATCTTTACATTCGAGCCCAGTGATCATGATACAAGAACGCAAAAAGCGAACGGAAATATCAAAACAAGAAATATTGGCATTCAAAATAGAATTGTTTTGATCAGCGACTCCAAAACTGCTTGAGTACGATATCACAAATTCAATTAATTTTATTCCTGAGAAAATATCAGTCACGATTGGCTTAGCTCCAAAAGCTATTTGGAATGAATGCCATGGCTATCTAAGGTCAGCTTTAAAGTGTTATTACTGGAAAGAGACCTTCTCCAAATATCCCGAGAAATTCCATACAGTACACGTATTTTCTATAAGAATCTAAGAAATTGTACCAGCACTGAAAGTGTCTCAGACTAGACTGTAGTGTATTTAAGTAGTCTCTCTTGTAATCTCAAGCTTACCTTTTCACATGAGTTCCAAACTATGGATGAGCCCACCATAGTACTGCCTCCAAAAAACCAACAAATCAAATGATCTTTAACTAAAAGATGGGATGTACTCACCTTGCAAACTCTTGCCAGTTCATATTGTAAATCTTTGATAGCACTGTTCTTTGAATCTAGAACATCCTCAAGTTTTCGTGTGACAACAGTCAAAGCAGTTGGATCGAGATTCGAGGCCGCAAGTACTTCATTCAGTTGAGCTTCCTAAAAGGCAAACATTTTTATTAGTAACGGTTCCTTGGAAAACAATCAGACGAAAAACATTTTCTGCTTGCAACAGACCTTTTCGCTGTTCCACAAAGGAGTCTGGATCGAGTGATATTTGGTACACTTTTATTCGAAAGGTTCGATTCAGTAGCATTAGAGCTTCTATCTTTGTTGTGCACATTCGAAAATTCGTCCGATTTCTACAAAATTTATCAAAATATCACTCGATCCAGGCTCTTTTGTAGATTAGCTAAAACAGGTTTACTGTTCACGTTTGGTTTGGCCTTACACATCGTTCCGATGGAATCGTAAGCCAGCAAGCCCGTTTTCAACAATTCCAAGTAAACGAGTGGTCAGTGTTCTAGTGTTCATATCGCTTAACCCCAATTCAATTATTACGATGCTCTCCAATAATAACACACTGCTGTGTTTTGAGACTTTATAACCCAAAGCCAGAAAATAGCTTTGTTTACCCAGTTTTGCTGGGCTGTGGCATAAAAAACAGAACATTGTGTTATGATTGAATCTTTGCTTTACATCTTGGGTGATATTCAAAAATATGAACACAAAAACAAATTCAAGGCTACGAAAAATGTAGAAAATGAAATATAGGAAGCAAAATTTTAAATGCACTTCTCAAATACAGTCACACTCACATGGATAACAATTATGCGGGGAGGGAACAATTAAGAAAATACATTTTCCTTCGATAAGTGCTCATGATTTCTCTCAACAATGCAATTTCGCATGCACAACGAGACATTTGGCCTTACTACTTACTGGTTTCACAGCATCTTTTGCGGTTTCTTTTGTCTCCGATCGCTAATCGCTTAGAAATGGCGTGTCAATCAAAAGCAACTGATGCTATTGTTATGTTACAAAATTTGTCCTTGTTTGCTCAAACCAGGCCTCAATAAAAATATTCTGTGCCTGCGGGCAAATGGTTGGGAAAAATGTGCCTGCATTTGAGTACAGTAAAGGTGCAAGCAACTAATGTGTAATGATATTTTGTGCCTGCGAGCGGCGCTCGCGCGCTCATGCACATTAATGGCTCAACCTCGCCCCCAGGGCCTTTTGTCGTCCTAATATGACAAAAGGCCCTGGGGAAGAGGTTGGGTCTGGTTCAAACCCAAGACCATATACACAGAGGATGATAGCATTAATGATTATCACTACTATCTAGGCCACCTATACTACCAAGCTTACGTTATTGGATGATTTGTATAAGTTTATACTGTGAGATGGCGATGGAAACGGATTACAAACCGTTCAATATTCTTTCTGTCTTTAATATTTATATGATAAGGAAATTCACTTTTTGATTCATTGCTCAAAAACGCGTGTTTTCTTGTTTGGTTTAAAGACTAGAATTGACTTTATTTCCTGTCATGTGCTGTGAGAACAGTTTCACTCTACAAAAAGTTTAGATAAAACAGAGATGTGGATAGAGCAGCTGAAATTTTTCATATCACGTGAGATTGAGCAACGAATTTGAAATCCATCAAGCAGTTGAACTTTTCGTTAGAGTGATACAAAACACAACTAGTTTCATCTATAATCCAACCTAGTACTTTTGATAAAGTCAATGCATGGTTGCAGAAAGGAGAGCATAGGAAGGTGGTTGCTCTTACAGTTAGCATTGGTTCTAAATCTTTAAAAAGCTTTAAAAAGGTCGTTGTAAAATTCTATGACTTATTTCTTTGAATTGAATGGCTTGAGAGAAACTTTAGCTACTTTGCTATAACTCTACCGTTGGACTTTTCAGAACTCTTGAATTTTTGTCGAAATTACAGCCTATTTTATATTTCAACTCTTTTGAGGATGTGACGTCATCAAATTTCTTAATCTTAAACCAGAAGAGTGAAAGGTTTGTGCTTGATACCATATTGTAGACATTCATAAACTATGGTTCTCTTGAAAATTATTCTCTGTTTCCTCAAAAAGTTTAGAAATTACGATTGTTTTAAGATATTTCCAAAATTTTTCTTGAATTCTTAAAAAAGAAGAAAAACTCTCTAATTCTAAAAATATTGAAGATTTCTGAAAAGTCCAGCGGTAGAATTATAGCAACGTAGCTAAAGTTCATTTCAAGTCATTCAATTAAAAGAAATAGATCACAGCATTTTACACCGACCATTTTAAAGATTTGGAACCTATGCTGTTACAATTTATGTTGTTTATTATGTACACATTTGCACTGACAACCAAGAAATTTAATGGATAATAACCACAATCGGGCAACTAAAAAACGATACCCGTTGGAATGGATACTGTTCACTGGATTTCAAAGCAATGATATTAGCGAATATCTTGTTTAGTAGCTGACATGTTTACTTGGATTTTAAAATTTACTGGACTGAAATCGGCCACTGCGCTCTGAATTTATGATGGAATTTTTGAGCAAGCATCTCCAAACAAACTTCAAAAGCGGCCTAAAATTACGATCAAATTACCTTAACAGTTCTGCCTTACACAGCAATAACTTGAACACGATCTAGCCCCTGCTGTCCCTTTGGGAGGATGAAAATGTCACCTGTAACAATATTATTCTTGGAGATTTTATTCCTCTAAAACAATACCACCTGCTAACACATGCAATTGTCATTACTGCAAGGTAGGACAAAGATCACTTTTAACTGTTTTGAAGGACTTTGAAAGAGCTTTTTCCAGAAAATTCAACATATTTTCAAAACGGGGAGGCCGATTTAAGCCAGATAAATTTTCAAATCTAATTGAACATGTCCGCTATCAATTAGGACATTAGCTAATGTTATTGCTGTAATATTCAGGGAACAGTAACCTTTCGAACAGGGATTGCTTTTATCGACTCACCCGGTATATTTCATTTCATTTCATTTTAAAATTAACGGATGCTATAATGGATGATAATTGACTGCTCGGAGGACCTGGGTGGCACCGGTCAACTCCATCTCTGGAGGACTGCCTAAAAATTGAACAAACTGCCTCAGTCTGTCCTATTATGTGTCAACAACCAGGAAACGCTCTACGCCAGAACGAAATGCGAGCCATTGAGTGAAATAATAAGAGCGAGAAAACTAACATGGCTAGGACAATTGATGCGACTACATCCTGAAACCCCAGCAAGAAAAGCACTTGGAGGATATCTCATGGAAGTGAAAAGGCCACGGGGAAGACCAAAGACGACCTGGATGCAAACCATACGGCAAGATTTGAATACCATCGGAAAAAACTAGATTTTTCCAAAGCAACCAAAACATTGAACAGATTATTGGAACTAACACAAGATAGGAAAAACTGGCGTAGCATTGTAAAACGCGTTGTGCAGTACTAACTGCGTGTGACGTCATAGTAGTAGTAGTAATTGACTGCTCGCTGTACATTTAGATAATCTATTTAGCTAAGAAGCTGATTAACGAACATAGGCCGGAGAAAAGACGCAAACGACATGGGTGATCCTGAGGATCCCACTAGAACCTCCCACTACACGACATTTTAACTGTGTTAGAAACAGCCTTTCATTGGCCTTTTGTCAGTTAATTGATCACGCTTTAGAGATTAAATCTGCTTCGACAATTTCTTCTCCATGCTTATTCTTTCTTCGCCAACATTTAACGGAGTAGACCGGATCAGTAAAGAACGTTGCAACTTTTTCAGAAGATTGTACTTAGAAATTCAACGTATAAGAATCAGAAAGCAAAAATTTTAGGATATTCATGTCAATATTCTAAAAGACGATCGAAATAAAAAATCTGTTTTGTTAGTCTTGAAGATTAAGGCTGCTCTGTGTCTTATCTGTTAGACAGTCTTTTCAAACATTTTATGATACTTTCAAGACACAAAAAAGTTGATGTAAAAACCAAACTTTGATCTCTAACTCTAACTTAGATTTTCATCGACATTTTGAAGAATCAGTCTTGGAGATCGGTTATTACATGACCTTCTACATTCTTCAATCGTTCAGAAAAAGAAATCTTTTTGCGCCTCACAATATACCCTCACAATATATTTGGCATGTTGAAAAACTAAACATACCTTCTTCTCTAACGTATCTGCCAAAGCAGTTAATTTCTTCTCCAATAACAAATTCTTGAAGTTGCTTTTCTGTTGAACTTCGTGAATCGACTTGACGAATTTTCCGTACAATTCATCTCTCTCGCTTTGTGTTTGTTCGAAGCGTTGTTTGAGAACTTCATGCTCCCATTCTAATTTCTTTAGCTCCTCCATGCGCACCTTTAGCCTTGCTTTCGCACTCTAGAAGAGAATCAGAAAGGGTTCACGATAAACAATAATTAAGGGGATTGTTGCCAGCACAAGCTGAGGACAAATACACAAAACATTACATTCAAAATTAGGGAGCTTGCATAAACACGGGCGCAAATACAGTTTTGAATTTCAATCAACTTTGCAAAAAAAAAAAACTTTTTCACCCATAGGGAATCATGCCATTATCCTGCTTCATCTCTTGCTGCGAGTACGACACTTCAAATTAATATTTAGAACAACCGGGCAGTGCTGCAACATTAGCAACTTCGCATTTTTGTAATATCTTTCACCATTTCAATGACAATGCTCAAAAACTCAAAATTTGTTGCGTTTTTCAGGCGTTTTGGCAATAAACCATATGCAAAACATTGCTTCGCTTTGAATTTGGTAAAGCAAGTTATCCTTAGAAAAGTCCTTGCTCGTTTTCATAAAAAAATCTACTTCACTTTACAATATGAAATTAAAAATCTACATTCATAAAAAATGCAAGAAACTGATTAAATAAATGCCGAAATGCGTTTTAAAATAGCTAGGGATGATTCCTGGTTTGTCTATCACGCCGAGGGGCAAGAGGCAAATATACTCCAAAAATCAAATAAATTTCGTAAAATTTTAAAAAAAATCTTCAAAAATCCCAAAATCTCGAAAGATCTTGAATATGTCAAAACTCTTCACAAAATCTTAGAAATCCCACAGAAACTCCTAAAAATCTTCAAAAATCTCACAAAATCCAAGAAATCTCCCCAAAAAATGAAACAAATTCTCAAAAAAATCTTGCGACAATTCTTTGAAAATCTCAAAAATCGTTTAAATTCTCAAAAATCTTGCAAAATATCGAAAATCTTTGAAAATATCGAAAAATTCTGAAAATCTCAAAATCTTAATCTCGTATGCTATTTTTGGAGTGATTTTCCCCTCGTATTACGCTATTCTCTAATTTTGAACTTTTGTAAAAGAAATGGTAAGTGTTTCGAATCAAAACTTGAACTAAAACATTTAATATACTATGGCAACCATAAGCCATTCGTTAACTGTCATTCTAACTATCCATGTTATTAACAGAAAAAACCGTTCTATTTAACACTCCCATTAAACTTATCCCTTCACTAACAAATTTTGGGAGGATCTAAAATAGATATCTTATGCAATCTAGCATCAAATTGAAAGTGGCGTTATCATGAAAGGATTAATTGCAACTTTCAGGAGGTGATAAATTACTCAGATTGTGGTAAAAGACTTGACGTTTGACTGGTATAGATTCTAAAAGGTTTAGTGGTCAGATTAGATAAAACAAATTATATTTGCTGTATTAAAAGAAGAGCGACTTAATAGTGTTAAAGGTGCATAAATTAAGAGCCTCGATTTCAAAATTTGGCACATCAAGGTTCCAAAATGAGTGTCGGTTGCCCAAATTAAAAGTGACAAATTCGGAGTCCAAATTTGCTCCGGTTCCACTGTCAATAGAACTTATGCAATTTTTACAGTTCAGAGGACTATTTGTTGATGAACTACAATGCAAATAAACGGGTATTTGACGGTGACATCGGTTGATTTTACTATGTCTATCGAAACGATTTAAACTAATTCTACAGTAGAACTTTTGTTGTACACTCTCATTTCGATTAAACCCGGTTCCTCCATTTCAATAGACTATTGCACTAAAGATGGTGCCAGGGAGTTTTCTACCATGATACTGTGCTTTTCATGATAAGCCAGCCAATCAAATTAATCAACATTCCTTCAGACGCAAAGGATTAAGCCCAGGGCCGTAGGAAGCATCTTAAACTTGGAGGGGCACGACACTTCAAGGGCACTTTTCAATAAGCTAAAGGGGCATTTCCTAAAGCAAAAAGGGCACTTTTTTGTTTATTTCAAAATCTTTGGGGGGTTCCCTAGTTGATTCAACTTACATATGCAAATTTATATCTATTCAGCCCCTAACACTCGCTGACGTACCCTGGGTACCAGACTGGGTATCGCTGACGTTGATTCAGGAACAAATTCATCTCTTCTTATCTAGCGAAAGGGGAAGACCAAAGACGACCTGGATGCAAACCATACGGCAAGATTTGAATACCATCGGAAAAAACTAGATTTTTCCAAAGCAACCAAAACATTGAACAGATTATTGGAACTAACACAAGATAGGAAAAACTGGCGTAGCATTGTAAAACGCGTTGTGCAGTACTAACTGCGTGTGACGTCATAGTAGTAGTAGTAATTGACTGCTCGCTGTACATTTAGATAATCTATTTAGCTAAGAAGCTGATTAACGAACATAGGCCGGAGAAAAGACGCAAACGACATGGGTAATCCTGAGGATCCCACTAGAACCTCCCACTACACGACATTTTAACTGTGTTAGAAACAGCATTTCATTGGCCTTTTGTCAGTTAATTGATCACGCTTTAGAGATTAAATCTGCTTCGACAATTTCTTCTCCATGCTTATTCTTTCTTCGCCAACATTTAACGGAGTAGACCGGATCAGTAAAAAACGTTGCAACTTTTTCAGAAGATTGTACTTAGAAATTCAACGTATAAGAATCAGAAAGCAAAAATTTTAGGATATTCATGTCAATATTCTAAAAGACGATCGAAATAAAATATCTGTTTTGTTAGTCTTGAAGATTAAGGCTGCTGTGTGTCTTATCTGTTAGAAAGTCTTTTCAAACATTTTATGACACTTTTAAGACACCAAAAAGTTGATGGAAAAACCAAACTTTGATCTCTAACTCTAAACTAATTAGATTTTGATCGACATTTTGAAGAATCAGTCTTGGAGATCGGTTATTACATGACCTTTTACATTCTTCAATCGTTCAAAAAAGCAATCTTTTTGCGCCTCAAAATATACCCTTTCGGCACGTGAAAAATTAAACATACCTTCTTCTCTAACGTATCTGCCAAAGCAGTTAATTTCTTCTCCAATAACAAATTCTTGAAGTTGCTTTTCTGTTGAACTTCGTGAATCGACTTGACGAATTTTCCATACAATTCATCTCTCTCGCTTTGTGTTTGTTCGAAGCGTTGTTTGAGAACTTCATGCTCCCATTCTAATTTCTTTAGCTCCTCCATGCGAACCTTAAGCCTTGCTTTCGCACTCTAGAAGAGAATCAGAAAGGATTAAAAATAAACAATAACTAAGAGGATTGTTGTCAGCACAAGCCGAGGACAAATACACAAAATATTACATTCAAAATTAGGGAGCTTGTATAAACACGGGCGCAAATAAAGTTTTGAATTTCAATCAACTTTGCAAAACGAGAGACGTTTTCACCCATCGGGAATCACGCCATTTTCCTTCTTCATCTCTTGCTAAGAGTACGACACTTCAAATTAATCTTTAGAACAACCGGGCAGTGCTGCAACATTAGCAACTTCGTATTTTTGTAATATCTTTCACCATTTCAATGACAATGCTCAAAAACTCCAAATTTGTTGCGTTATTCAGGCGTTTTGGAAATAAACCATATGCAAAACATTGCTTCGCTTTGAACTTGGTAAAGCACGTTATCCTTAGAAAAGGCCTTGCTATTCTTCATAAAAATCTACTTCACTTCACAATATGAAATTAAAAATCTACATTCATAAAAAATGCAAGAAACTAATTAAATAAATGCCGAAATGCGTTTAAAATAGTCAGGTAAGATTCATGGCTTGTCTATCACGCCGAGGCGCAAATATACTCCAAAAATCAAGTACAATTTCGTAAACATTTTTAAAAAAATCTTCAAAAATCCCAAAATCTCGAAAAATCTTGAAAATGTCAAAACACTTTACAAAATCTTAGAAATCCCACAGAAAATCCTAAAAATCTTTGAAAATCTCAAAAATCGTTTAAGTCCTCAAAATCTTGCAAAATTTCGAAAATCTTTGAAAATAGCGAAAAATTTTGAAAATCTCTAAATCTTAAAAAATCATTGAGAATCGAGATTTTTAAAATCCCAAAATCTCGTACGATATCTTTGGAGTGATTTTCCCCTCGTATTACGCTATTCTCTAATGTTGAACCTCTGTAAAAGAAATGGTAAGTGTTTCGAATCAAAACTTGAACTAAAACATTTAATATACTATGGCAACCATAAGCCATTCGTTAGCTGTTATTCTAACTATCCATGAAATTAACAGAAAAAACCGTTCTATTTAACACTCCCATTAAACTTATCCCTTCACTAACAAATTTTGGGAGGATCTAAAATAGATATCTTATGCAATCTAGCATCAAATTGAAGTGGCTTTATCGTGAAAGGATTAATTGCAAATTTCAGGAAGTGATAATAAATTAATAAGATTGTGGCAAAAGACTTGACGTTTGACTGGTATAGATTCTAAAAGATTTAGTGGTCAGATTAGATAAAAAAAATTATATTTGCTGCATTAAAAGAAGAGCGGCTTAATACTGTTAAAGGTGCACAAATTAAGAGCCTCTATTTCAAAATTTGGCACAGCAAGGTTCCAAAATGAGTGTCGGTTGCCAAAATTAAAAGTGACAAATTCGGAGTCCAAATTTGCTCCGGTTTCACTGTCAATAGAACTTATGCAATTTTTACAGTTCAGGACTATTTGTTGATGAACTACAATGCAAGTAAACGGGCATTTGACGGTGACATCGGTTGATTTTACTATGTCTATCGAAACGATTTAAACTAATTCTACAGTAGAACTTTTGTTGTACACTCTCATTTCAATTATACCCGGTTCCTCCATTTCAATAGACTATTGCACTAAAGATGGTGCCAGGGAGTTTTCTACCATGATACTGTGCTTTTCATGATAAGTCAGCCAATCAAATTAATCAACTTTCCTTCAGACGCAAAGGATTAAGCCCAGGGCCGTAGGAAGCATCTTAAACTTGGAGGGGCACGACACTTCAAGGGCACTTTTCATTAAGCTAAAGGGGCATTTCCTAAAGCAAAAAGGGCACTTTTTTGTTTATTTCAAAATCTTTGGGGGGAGTTCGCTAGTTGATTCAACTTACATATGCAAATTTCTATCTATTCAGCTCCTAACACTCGCTGACGTACCCTGGGTACCAGACTGGGTATCGCTGACGTTGATTCAGGAACAAATTCATCTCTTCTTATCCAACCAATCAAATTAATCAACATTCCTTCAGACGCAAAGGATTAAGCCCAGGGCCGTAGGAAGCATCTTAAACTTGGAGGGGCACGACACTTCAAGGGCACTTTTCATTAAGCTAAAGGGGCATTTCCTAAAGCAAAAAGGGCACTTTTTTGTTTATTTCAAAATCTTTGGGGGGAGTTCGCTAGTTGATTCAACTTACATATGCAAATTTCTATCTATTCAGCTCCTAACACTCGCTGACGTACCCTGGGTACCAGACTGGGTATCGCTGACGTTGATTCAGGAACAAATTCATCTCTTCTTATCCAGCGAAGCCACATGTTCTGTTTTTCAATCTCAAGCTTGGTATAACTCAGTTTATTGATCCACTTAATGTTGCATCCTCAAATATTTGATAAAGTTAAACCAATAAGATACTATCTCTGATATCATCTATTTTTTGTCCAAAATTTATTCGCCTAACTTTTTTTGCGTTTAATGGAATCAAATTTGTTCCCTCCTATGTCATGTATTAACAAAAGGGAATACACATCGGTGCAAAAATTAACATTTTCCTAGCAAGATGATCAAGTCTCTAGTTGCAAATTCCTTGAGGTCTACAGCAAGATTTTGCAAAGAAATACACTAGAAATTTATTGAAAGTAGAAATCACTTACGGCTAAGGCTGTTTTGTCCTTGTGATAATTTGCAAGCTATAACGAGAAAAGAATATCACTGTTAAAATATGGCTATTAGAATATGCTATAAACCAACCTCGTTCCCATGACCCAAAAGAAGGCTGCTGAATCCTGTATTGACGTAGGAAACTGGCCCTCGGAACCAGGTTGGCTATAAACTTATCACTTGATTTTAACAGACGCATACTGTGAGCTAAGATTTAAATTGCAGAGCTACACAATTCAAGATGAAACACATAATTGAAGGGTCTTCCTGTGTAGAGGCTGTTTGCGAAATGGTTGATCAGTGGTCTGTCTGACACGGATTGATTTCTTAAATTATAAGGAAACATTCATGTCCCATACATATTCCAAATAGCCGAAAAGCATAAACTGGTCCGGTGAGATCGAACTACCCAGCAAGAAAAACTACCCAGTTGATATTTGGCATTAATTAACAAAAACAATTCCGTGTCGGATAGACAAATGATCAACCATTTCGCAAACAGCCTCGATACAGAACTTGACAATCATGATGAGCAATCGAACCATTTGCTAAATATTTTCATCGGAGACTGGTCACAGCAAATCGTCAGCTAACATAAAAAAGGAGAGGAAACGAGAATAAATACAGTGCGCTGATTTGAAATTAACCAATCAGAGAGCCTATTTACGTTTTCCTTTTGTGATGCCTCTAAATAACACGGAACACAACGCACATTTCCCAAAGAATGGTTAATGGATCTGATATAGAAGTTTGACAATTCATCCACACATAACTTAAATATTCAAATCAATAATATTGTGAACTAGAAACCCTAACCTGGTAGCAGTAAGCGGTGGGTACTCTGGAGGGGGAGCAGTGGCGGCGGCAGTTGTTGTCGTTGTTGTTCTCTCGGCCGAGGGTTTCTGCATCTCAGCATTATCGTCTGTGCTGGCCCGACCTCCATTGTGAAACAGGCTCTAGTATTTATCAGTATTTAATCGTTTAGGTGTAGTTTTTGTAGTTGTATACTTATGTGTAATTTAGTAGCATATTCTTTATGTAATTGCCACAGGGCAGTCATTGTCTTTTGCTTCCCGTGGTATCGCCCTGGTAGTGTTGTAAAGTAGTTTATATGTAGTGTTTTAAGTACCTTGTTCTTGTAAAAATTCAATTCAATTCAATAAAAATGAAGAAGATACGTTTGCAAATAGAAAGTAGTTTTGAAATCAATTTGAGAAACAGACATACTTCTTTTTGCAATTCTTGGACTTCTTCTCTTGCTTTTTGCAATGGTTCTGTTAATCTTCTATTTTCAGCCATTATTTCATTCATTTGTTTTTCCATTCTTTCTTCTTTACGTTTCATCTCTTCAACTTGTTCCTAAATAAAAATACGAATAGTTCAATCTTTGAAAAAACAGTCAAGCAATGAAAAGTGAAAGTCGAGCTACTAGCCGAGAAAAGAAATAAATTCGCAATAAACAATGGATCGTTGTGCTTTTTTGGAGAATCAATATTGTTCAGAGTGAGCGACCATACCTGGGGAACAGGTTTTTGTTCACTGTAAGGAAATAACTCTGAAAGATATTGAATCCCCATGGCTACTCGTGCAGTATGATAAATCAGTTTAGAATGATAAAAAAAAAACGGCAAATAAATTGTAATATTCT
>REGM01000987.1:0-12420 GCA_004194415.1 Aurelia aurita
GAAACGACCTTACGAGAGGATCGGCAACCTGTATCAGAAAATAATGATATGAGAAACTCGAGAACTGTAAAAATGATGGATTTAATTCAAAGTGGATTTTTAGAGCAACTAGGGTTGGGTCCACAACATCAACAACACCAACAACATCAACAACATCAACCTGAGCAAGTAGAGGATACTCATTAAGAATTAAGACATCTTGTTTGTGAGGTTTGTTGTGACACTCTTGTGATCTTTATATTTTGAAACAATGGATCTTCGGTAGAAATACCAATACACAAATTCTAATCCAAATCAAGAAGATGAAAACTTTACTCACATCAAGTGTATACTCTTTCTCAATCTGCGAAAACAATGAAATATTTTCAAACACAAAAGTATTTTGATTTAAATTAATCCAAAAGAAAATAACTGAACTTTCTAAACTAAGAAGACAATTAAATTGATGCCAACGGGTGCTTAGACAATGCCCCAAAAATCACATTCCCTGCATGTTTCTTCTTTCGTGACAAACCACAGGGAGTCCAGGAGGGTCAGCAAAGACCCTAGTTTTCGTTTCTTTGGTTCCCCGTGATCCGGACTATGAATAAGAACACCACTGTAATACGAGATCCGATTACGTCATCGTTGCGGTCGACTTGTTGATGTTACAGCCTTTTCTTACGGCCGTTACAAGACGCGGGATTTAAATTTACCGCGACTTCTAACCGCAACCAATGAGAATAAAGATCTCACATTGAGGTCATTGGATATCACTCGTGTTATTTTTCATAATCTCGATCACAGGGAACCAAAGGACAAAAACTAGGGTATTTGTTGACACTCCTGGACCCCTGTGGACAAACATAAAATGGTACTTACAGCTTTCATTAGCGTGTTTTAAAATGTACAAATCGAATTTGCATATATCAAATTTACTTCTATTTTAATTATCAAATAAAATTCAAACGTACTTTTGCTGGGGTTTGAAGCTTCTCTTCCTTATTCGTGCGTGTGGTGAATAAACTAAATCTCTTGGTGTTCTTTTTATCCTTTTGAGCTTTCTGATTTTCTAAGCTGGAACTTTTCCGTCGATCTAAAGCAAAGCATAAAATTTGATTTCAGTTAAGATGGTTTCATTAAATACCTCTCATTTTAATCCTTCTTATTCTTTGAGCACTATAAATATAAAGCTGAAGTGCAGGTCACTAATCGAGTCTATGTCCTTGGTCATTGAGCACAAANGTGGACAAACATAAAATGGTACTTACAGCTTTCATTAGCGTGTTTTAAAATGTACAAATCGAATTTGCATATATCAAATTTACTTCTATTTTAATTATCAAATAAAATTCAAACGTACTTTTGCTGGGGTTTGAAGCTTCTCTTCCTTATTCGTGCGTGTGGTGAATAAACTAAATCTCTTGGTGTTCTTTTTATCCTTTTGAGCTTTCTGATTTTCTAAGCTGGAACTTTTCCGTCGATCTAAAGCAAAGAATAAAATTTGATTTCAGTTCAGATGGTTTCATTAAATACCTCTCATTTTAATCCTTCTTATTCTTTGAGCACTATAAATATAAAGCTGAAGTGCAGGTCACTAATCGAGTCTATGTCCTTGGTCATTGAGCACAAAGTTGACGTTGCCTGGCATTGAACCCGGACCTCGGCCTGATTCTAGCTCCTAAGTCAGGTGAATTCAACTCTACATCAAAATAACTTCTTAAAAATGTGCATAATATGATATTGCCAGATTGAGTAGCTCGTTCCAAACCTCTATTCTGGCAAGTAAAGAGGTTGTGACATTTTGAAGCACAAAAATAGCTTTTTGTCTCAAAGGATGTCACTTCGAGGCTCCTCCGCAGAATTCTATTGTTTAAAACATCACTCAATTCGTTTTACTACTAATCTAATAAATTCTTTTTGAGCATTAAACAAGAAAGTATTCCAATTTCGCAAGAAATAAAGTTCAGCAAACAGAAAAAGACGTTACCTCGTTTGTCTACGAGTCGTAATTCATAACTGTCCAAGTCTCCAACTTTACAAGTAAGTGGTACGGGGGCATTTGAAGGTGTGACGTAATGAAATACGTAGAAACTCGAAACCAATTTTTCTTCTTTGCATGTTCTGTCAAGAAAGTCACCGATTTGCGTAGATTTGTCTAATGTCATTTGGCGTGACTCTTTGTCAATAAGATGTAACGTGATTTTGACACCTGGGACCTGTAAAAAAAATTCGGAAATTCAGGCATTAAAGGTAAGATGAACCACGAAAGCTGCTTAAAGATAGATAACAAGATACAACAAGAATCAACCATTGATAGAAACCAACAATGTGGGGTAGAAAGAATTATTATCAAATTGCATTAAGATCTACGATGCATCAGATGATTTGTTAAAGTCCCTCATTGATATCTGGTCTGTAATCGTTTAATGTATAGTATATTCAGGAAATGGTAGCTTACAATTAAATTCAAAACTATTTGCTGAAAACGTTATAAAAGGAAGGGGCCTAATAGAGAAGGAACTTATTTAGAATTTGATCTTGGAAAGGGGGGCTAACTAGAGATGCAAGTTTAAAACACAAAAGGTTAGTTGGTCAAGTCTTCGCATGGTACAGAATATGAAGAGGGGGGCTAAAATGAGCTATGGCCAGCTTTTACGGTATTGAAAACATCGACAAAGACACCCGAAACGGAGCATTTGCGTTCTTGATGGCAATGTCCAGTTCAAGCAAAATGAAGCTAAATTACCTTAGGTGGAACGTCTGACATTCCAGTGTGGTTGCTATTTGATGAAGCATCACTTAATGTTCGTACAGTTGATCCCGAAGCAGTTTTCATAAATTCTTGAATTGGCACTCCATCTACTGTTACGTTGTCTGGGCTCTGCAATAAGGCATACATGATAATAATAATTATAAGATTGACTTTAAAATGTGTGAAAGGACGAACCTTTGTATAGAACTTAGCTTGGTAGATGGTTAGTTAAAGAGTAAAGATCTTAAAAGAAAATTGTGATACTCTCGTCGTGATGACTGCTAATATTTTTGGCCCTGCATTTAGGGTGTGTTTGATTGGTAATTCAAAACCTACCAAATTCTGAAAACAGTAGACTTCGCAGAGACGGAAATATATTTCCCAATCAAACACAAAAATCTTCAAAACAGCAGATTTCGGATTCACCACCAGGGTTTTGCTAAATGCTAATGAAAACGAGGATCTCTCCAAAGTCTCCCAAACCTTCTGATTTCTGGAGCAGAAGGTTTAGAAGGCCTTCCAAACCTACCAAACCTGCCGTTTTCAGAATGTTGGGGTCAATCAAACGCGAATTCTGAATCTACCAAGTCTACCGTTTTCAAAATTGGTACCAATCAAACACACCCTAAATAACAGTCTTTCAAACGGAAGCACTTTTTTGCTTGAGCGATACAAGACAAAGAGCTTCCTACGCACAGAAATGTTCGAAATCCAAAAGAAATGTGTGAGGCCTGTTTGACAAATTTTACCACCCCTTGGACCTTCATTGATCTTGATGGTCTAAAAACATGATCGTTGCTTCAAAAACAGGAGTAGATAAAAAGACAGAAATATAATCCAAAGAAGTCAGGATATTAAATTGCTGTACCACAAAAATCATGTTATGCAATAGGAATATTCATTTGACATTTGCGGTAAATGAGGTATCTGTCTTTAGTCGGCCTACCATATTAACATGAAACTGCGAGACAAATGTTGTGACGAAGGGCAGTAGAAAACAGAAAGGAGATATTATATCTATTTTTGTTTCCTACTGCCCTTTGTCATATAATACCTATCAGACTTGATCTGCTAAATAAACATTGCTACAAGCACAAGTTAAATCAAACGAAACCTTGAAAGGAGCTTGATTTGATGAAGAATGCTGTTTGAAAAGCTATTCAAATAACAAACCTAATAAGTGGCTTAACAAATGCTCTGGGATGGAACCTTGCCAACTCAAAATAAAACTCTTATAAACCCTTTTTGGGTCTGACATGATCAAAGTTAGAGTTCAGAGATTTACCAAACAGAATGGCAAAACATCCTGCATTTAAAGTATCATGGTTAAAAATTTGGTAAAAAATAAATACCTACAAACTTGAGGATCAAATCATTTAAGTGAGAAGCATGGAAAATCAGTTTGGAAACCTCTGCTTAGGAAACATTTCTTGAAGATGATGTAACAAAAATGAAGCTATTATTTACTCACCTTTGTCGTATTGATTCTTGAATATGGACTTAGGTCACTGACGACTGCAATAACTCGATCAGAGAACTAGAAAGAATCATGGGGAAATCAGTTGAAATTTTTCTTTCATTTTAACAGATTGAAAGTATAAGTCAGAAAACAGTTGGTTTCACAGACTTTTGATTGCACAATTATAGACTGTTACTTTTTGGATGGGAATTCTCAAAGAATTTACAAACAATTCTAGGTGACCTAAGGCCTGTACTGTACTTTCATTTGAATATCAGACAACTAGCAGACCTCTATGACTCTTAGTCTTGCATAAAAAGTTTGGACGAAAGTTATACGAGTCATTTTGAGGCTACCCTTCTGAAAACCTCACAGATGACCTCATTTCAATTGATACAATGTAGTATCAATTTCAAGGAAGATTGAATTCTCATAAGAAATAGGGGCGGTAAAAACATGAAAATAACGAAGATCAATCAAATCATTTGCTAAACATTTTTGGCTGCCACTTGTCACATCAAATTGTTAATAAAATGCAAAAGATAAGAGACAAGAGATAAACAGGGAAACTTCATCAAATCAATTTTATTAATGGGCTTTCTTGCTTAAATTTACTTCACACTAAAATTGCAATGAGAAAAAGAACAGTTTGCTAAACATTTTCATCTGACACTGGTCACAGCAAATGGTCAGATAATTCCAAAAAAGAGAAAAAAGCAAGAATATGTACTGGCCAATCAGACATCCCATTAAAACTTTGAAACTTTACGTAGTGACATAGGGCACTTAGCTTCTGACATAAACTTTTTAATGTAAATCAAACCTTGACTATTTAAAAAAAATCATAGTACAAACCTCTTGCGCAATACTTGGTTTAGTAAATCTCAATCCATGAGTAATCTGTTCATCATGCAATTTTACAAAATTTCCTTTTGCGCTTGCCCTTGTTGATGATGTTAATGTGTAATCCAGTAAATTCTGAAACAAAAATATATTTTTATCAAAATTTCAAAATAAATTTTTCCAGATAGTAAGGCTATTAGATATGGGAAGGCTACCAATTAAATATTATGACCGTCAGTGGCGTGGCCAGACCAAAAATAGTGGGGGGGGGGGGCAAAAGTTTAAAATTTTCGGACTGGGAGGGTAAAAAGGTATACCCAGACATTTTTATTGCATTTTTCAATTACAATTTTAGCCAAATTATTGGAAGTGGGGGGGCATTTGCCCCCTCATACCCTCCCCTGGCCACGCCACTGATGACCGTGAAAATATTTTGTTATATAAATTTCATCTCAGCTGTTTCAAGATGTTTTGAAATTTCAACACTTCATATCAAGGGAAATTTCAACTATATATATAAATGCCAACTATATATATTCTTTGTGGTGATCATGGTTTTTTTTATAAAAAATACAATTGCATATCTTTATTGTAATTGAATTGAAGGTGTTGTGTGTGGCGCAGTGGTGTAATCCTCTAACTTGGCAGCCAGAATAGTTCAGATAGATGGGGTTCAAACCCCACCCACACCACATGAGCCTGACGGACAAGGGCTAGCAGACTTGATTAGCCCTTGGGTACTTCTGCAATCCCAGTATTTGCTAAAAGCCACTCCACCTTTACCTTCACCTTCATTGCAAAAACCGGTTGATGTATATAGAAATTAATTTCAAATTTTAAAGGCAGAGTTTCACAACAGAACCATCTAGTAGAGAAGGGACGAAAAGATAATATGAACAATAACTTGTAATTTGCATTGTTGATCAATCATAAAAATGGGAAAGAAGACAAAAACTATGTGTGAATTTAATTAAGGAATACCTGTCCTCCTGACTGCACAGCGAGTAGTTTGTAACGACTGGCCAAGTCTCCTCCACAATCAAGGACATCAATTTTGATATAATCTGGTAAAATCGCTTGCCATTTGCTTTCTGAGTTGTATGTGTAAATGATGCCATAGAAAGAGGATAGGGTTTGCACTTCAATCTTTTCTTGCGGATCTATCCTTGATTTTGGACGGGGAGGAACTGGGGCTGGTATTCGCTTCATATCTGCAAGAAAAATAGAAGTGAATAGTCTTATGGTCCAGAACTTGAAACTCTTGTCAGATAATAGAGCCATTTGTTAAGTTTTTCAGCTGACACTGGTCACAGTAAATTGTCAGATGCTCCAAACGGAAATAAATTTGGTGCATTATCTGCTGATTAGCAATGACCAGTGCCACAAGAAAATATCTAGCAAATGGTTTCGTTTTCAAAATGTAACTCGGAACAAGTAGCATTGAAAACAAAATGCTGCTTTCTGAGGTAATTTTTGGTGATGATCCAAAGAAACAGGCAGCTCTCTATTTCATTGACAAATTTAATCAAAGTGTCCTTTCTATCAATTGATGGTTCTGTCAAGTTTCAAAACCAGTGGATAGTCAATCTATTTATAACAAAAAATGAGAAACTTAACATGTTGAGATAATCCTTCACACAGAAATGAATTTACACAAACCAGAAGAAACAAGTATTGAAAGCATTCTATTGTGACTGCAGGGTGACTAATAATTAATACATAATACATTACTTTCAAAAAGCTCTATTTAGCATTCAGTTGAAATTCTAAATTTTCCAAAACGAACCAAACACTATGCTTTCCCTGACCTTCTTGGCTTTCACTCTACCTACTCTTGCCTTCCTACGCAATCAAGTTTTAAGATCCCTTTGTTTGCTGTCCGGGAATAGATAATTTCCTTGTTTCAGATTACTCAAATAGCATCTCGACAACGAATGGTTGATAACGATCAATTCCAACATTATCAACCACTCTTCACTAAATATTTGAAAGGATTAACGAGTGATATTTCCACTGTTCAAGTATGCCGGCGACAGTGAAATAATTCCAGCCAAGCGATAGACGATGGCCGATACCCTGAGATAAAACAGATTGCAATGGCATATCTTGTTTTTAATTTATCCCATGTGTTTCAAAGTTGGAATAAATAAGATCTTTCAGTGTTAGTGAGTGACCAAGCAACACACCAAATGGATTACAACTGTGGTCTAGACTTTTTAGGCCACAAACTCTTATCATGAAACTTTCATCTAAAGAAATGATAACACAACCAAGATTTAGCATTCGCTACAACGTATTAGAGGAATGAAAATATCAAGTATTAATTTTATGATTATCAGAAAGCAAGGCATATTTACCGTAAAGCAGTGAGTTGAACAACCCTAAGGCATGGAACGATCACTGCAAAGGAATTGTCAACACGGCCAACCATCAACACTCCTTTGGGCTCTACTAATTCACGACATGACTCCACGCGCCCAATCATTCGAAATAGGCCCAAAAACAATCACGAAACCCTTCCACTGCTCCTCATAAACACATAAGATTCGTCTTTAATTTATAATTCAAAATACGTCCATTGGTTTTAATCCTCTTGACCATAAATCAATTTAAATCTTGAATACTTCTCTTTTACAAATCTTTATTCATTTCTTTCGTTTATTTTTCACTCCTGTTCGCACTTGCCGCTTACCAAGACTACCAAGCAAGCAACCAAGCAACAATATGTCATGCTTCTCGAGTGGATATTTTTCAGACGCAATCCGATCGGTCGGTGGTTTAAAATTTGCTGAAGGACATTTTCAAACCTCAAGCTCTAGGCAATGAAAACTTGAGGTTTTATCGATGGGAACTTTAATTTGCGTAATTCATACTTTCTACTTACGAGGATCAAATTATTCCCGTGAAAAAATTTATTCTCCCCCTATTTCATTTCATTTCAATACGTTTCTAGATATGTCTCCCTTCTGAGAGTTCTTTTTACCATACAATTTTTACAAGTACAATACCAAAAATTGGTGTGAACTGACGATAGAGTGCATATAGATTGATAATAAATGTAAAATTGAAGTGTCCAATACAATCAGCATTTTCAGTGGCCAATTGTTCGGTATACTGTAGTGGTCAAGTTGAAGAGCTTTTATATGAGTGGTTAACTGGAATTGTTTGGTCGACTGAAATGCAACCCTATCTCTTATTTTAAGAGTTTCGCACATAGTCTCATCTGAAGAGCAGTTCTTTTTATCAAACTTAAAAAAGACTCGAAAGTTAGCACACTAGTACACTCCAGAAACAAGTTTTGTGAACTTCCCGACATGTATGACACTTAATATGAACATTCCATCTAATCAAGAAATCTACAGAATTACAACATAGCATGAATTTCATAGGATGCATGGAGGTGATACTGTATTTTGATGAAATTCTTTTGTCACGCCTCCTACCTAGAATAACAAAAGTGAACATGCACTTCTATTTAATATTCTATTCATTTCGCACAATCTTATTTTTGATAAATCCAAGACAACATCAAAAACATCATTTTGTTATGGTCTTGAGAGATTTTCGATGTCTGAGTTTCTATGATCCCAAAAGAAACATACACAATTGAAAAAAACAACATAGCGAAATTCTGACAATTTTCAATGCAATGTCTCTTCAAATATGCTTACTTCTTTATTCTGACCACAATGTGGGATTTTCAACAGAAAAAGGATTTGCTACTTCTTAAAACACACACAGTTTCATTCCTTTCGCCTTTGAGGCAATGAAAGGCAATGAGCAATTCTTGATTACCGAAATAAAAGGTTTCTTAAAATATGCTGACTTTACGAATCAAATTTATGCGACCGACTTCAGATGAAATGTTCGCAACATCTCGCAATTCCGCTGTTTTGAAGTTCAAGTAAAAACTCTGATTCAAACAAGCTAGGCCTTACAATACCTTCAAAACAATTTCAAACTGCCTTTCACACCTACCAATTCAGTACAGACTTTTTGGAAATATAAAAGATGTCACACAGCAAAGGATTTCTTCATAAATGTCTATGTTTACCAAATATCTCAAATTCTGAGCTCTGCCTCAATCTAAGCTGATCAACAGCATACAATAGATCATTGACTCAACTGAGGACATATTTGGATCACATTTGTTCCAGTAAGCAAGGTCTAACGTCATCACCTTTGGAAAAAACATCTCTCAAATTACGGGTGAGATTTTTAACAAAATTAGTTCCAACAGATAAGCTTCGGTAGGTTTTACAGGAGAAATAAACCTGATAACATTTCGTCGCGGGTAGGATCTTGGTTGAACCCTGAAGTCAAATCATCTTTCAAGCGTTGTTGGCTAAAACCTAGGCTGCGTGCAGCCTCAACACTCCACATCCGAAACATCCGAAGTATAGAATATAGAATAGACTTTGGCTGATGATTGTTGAGGCTGCACGCAGGCTAGCTAAAACCATGTAGGCCTCCCGATATTGCGAAGTAACTTTCTAAAACCTTGAATTGGGGCTAACTTCTGTTTCTCTTTTCACGATGATATGATGCGGCACGGCAGTTAAAATTTTATTTTTGCATCTACTAGTGTCCCAAAAAATGTTCCTATATTTGAGCGAAGCTACAGTTTGAATTTGTTGAATGGGAAATTTCCTTGTATTTAATTTTAGGCCATTTTACTACTTCACAAGATTTTATCAAGTGCGAGTACATTTTTTGGGGGATACAGAGTCAAAGTACTGCAGCTTCATGACCAGAGGGAGCGCCGAACGCGAGCGCGATTTTCGACCAGTAAAATATTCATTTGCATCTCGAAGTAGGTGCGTAATTAACCATCATTGATGAGTAAATAATTGATCAATCATGTAAATATCGTAATATTTATAACAACTATCATATCATTAACATGTAAAATCATGTTCAAGCAAAAACTGCGTTAAATATACAACAAATAAAGAGAAATCGATACAGCTTCACAAAGTACATAAAATACAAAATATAACCATAAGTACCATAGAAACATGGATTTTTAATCCTTACACAACTTTACTGATAATCAAATAGAATGCAAATAAGTCAAATTTATAAACTCTAAATGGGCATACCGGAATTTGATGACCCAGGACCCTGTTGGAGGACCCGGGACGAGGACTCTACAAGAGAACCCGGGACGAGGACTCTGCAAGAACATGCTAAGGACCCAGGGGGGACACTCAGCACATTCACATACGGGGAGGTCAGTCCGAGATATTTTCAGGCAACCCAAAAATATCAGTTCATCTTCATTGCAACCCAAAAATATCAGCTTATTTTATAGTTGACACCTGTAAGCGAACATAAAATATCCTGAAACATTGCAAATTGAGATCAGGATTGCCTTTAAAGAACCCAAAAATATCAGATATATCTATATTTGATACAAAAAATATCATGGCCATAATTTCAGTTGATTTGGACTCAAAAATATCACTTTCGGAAATATTATAACCCAAAAATATCGGACTTACCTCCCCGTATGTGCATGTGTCGAGTGTCCCCCCTGGGCATTGACTCAACTGAGGACATATTTGGATCACATTTGTTCCAGTAAGCAAGGTCTAACGTCATCACCTTTGAAAACAACATCTCTCAAATTACGGGCAAGATTTTCTGGATTTTTAACAGAATTAGTTCCAACAGATAAGCTTCGGTATGTTTTACAGGAGAAATAAACCTGATAAAATTTCGTCGCGGGTAGGATCTTGGTTGAACCCTGCAGTCAAATCATCTTTCAAGCGTTGTTGGCTAAAACCTAGGCTGCGTGCAGCCTCAACACTCCACAACCAAAATATAGAATAGACTTTGGCTGATGATTGTTGAGGCTGCACGCAGGCTAGCTAAAACCATGTAGGCCTCCCGATATTGTGATGTAAAAACCTTGAATTGGGGCCAACTTTCTGTTTCTGTTCACGATGATATGACGCGGCAGTTAATTTTATTTTTGCATCTACCAGTGTCCCAAAAAATGTTCCTATATTTGAGCGAAGCTACAGTTTGAATTTGTTAAATGGGAAATTTCCTTGTATTTAATTTTAGGCCATTTTACTACTTCACAAGATTTTATCAAGTGCGAGCACATTTTTTAGGGATACAGAGTCAAAGTACTGCAGCTTCGTGACCAGAGGGAGCGCCGAACGCGAGCGCGATTTTCGACCAGTAAAATATTCATTTGCATCTCGAAGTAGGTGTGTAATTAACCATCATTGATGAGTAAATAATTGATCAAATCATGTAAATATCGTAATATTTATAACAACTATCATATCATTAACATGTAAAATCATGTTCAAGCAAAAACTGCGTTAAATATACAACAAATAAAGAGAAATCGATACAGCTTCACAAAGTACATAAAATACAAAATATAACCATAAGTACCATAGAAACATGGATTTTTAATCCTTACACAACTTTACTGATAATCAAATAGAATGCAAATAAGTCAAATTTATAAACTCTAAATGTCTAAAGCTGCAAAATATTAGCAATTGCTTAGCAAGCATTAACAACAATTCAGGCTTATGAACAAGAAGACACATAATAAAGAAAACACGAAACATTACAATTGCATAATTTGCAATTGCAGTCATCCCCGACCAAGATCGAGGATGGCTGCAATTGTAAATTATGGCAATACATAGTTACCACAATCTACATTCCTCCCATAGCAACCGTTCTAAATATAGGCATACAGGAAATCTCATTCTGTTTCTCTATACATAAATTATTTGTCCGCAAAGCAGAAAAGGTATGCAAATGAACAGGAGCGCTCGAAGGCACGTGACTTTAACAGCTTCGAAGAAAGTGGAGGCCGGAAGGGGTTAATATCTTACGGATTGGTGGTTTTCATTTAAATCAGAGGTCAATCCATTGTCATGTAAATGGTCCCGTAAACTATCCGGGTCCGTAAACTATCCGGGCGTAATTATGCAGAGCAGAGAATACGGACGTGGATTTTTTCATGCCCAGGCAAAAATTAGTTCATGCATGGCAACGCACAATCGCGGTTCGCCTGTGGTTGTAAAAATACTTATGTAATATATCTTGCTATGAAAATCGATTTTCAGGGGATTAAAGTGGTTAAAATCTCACCATAGTCATAAGAGAAGATAGTCTGGAAATCATCAATGCGCTATTGTTCTAGGTCTTTGATAAAGATTTTGCTCGTGCCCGGACCTCCGGTGGTGCACAAGTTTTGCGCGGCGTGTACTTCGTACGCATATTTCAGTTGTTTACGGGTTACCTTCCTTCCTCACTCGTTGATTTTGGCAATTCCTGGAGCAAATTGTTCGAGTTATGGCTGTTAAACATCAAGAAGATTTAAAGAACTTCAAGATCCATGTGCTAA
>REGM01000099.1:23509-63701 GCA_004194415.1 Aurelia aurita
AATTTAAAACTGCACAGCTGATACGTTTTAAAAGTGATGATTTGCGTGACACTTATCATCAAGGGAGCTCCGAAGTAAACTTCTTTCATTTTAATATCAACAATTTATTTCAAGACGTTTACTTTGGAGCTCCCTTGATGATAAGTGTCACGTAAACTGAATTTTGCAAAACGCAGCTGTTGTGCAGTTTTCAATTTTTCTCCTCTTGCTTCAAATTTGTTCAATCCTATTGTTGACTTATTCGCTGTGCTTCAAGAATTTGCTTAGGCCAAAACGCCAAAGCTCTGGTTTGGAGGTGGAGGCAAATTTGTCCTTTGAAGATTAATATTTCAACTCTCAAAGCACCAATATCCGCAAACAAGGTATCTATGTTCAAGTTGACTATCGAGGTATGTTTTAAAAATGTTTTTAAATTGATTAACGCTAAATTCTCATCGCTAGATTCGACCAAATCTGTATACTTTTTTTGGGACACCCGGTAGATATAAATTTAAAGTTGTGATAAAGGGGTCAGGTCAGATGAGATGAAATGTGCAACTCATTTATACTCTAGTGTGCAACTCATAGTATACTCTCCCTTTTGAAAGATGTGCAACACCGAAAAATTCATGGAGATATGTCTAATCTTGTCTGCGAATCAATATTTGTTGCTTTTTGCAACAGACTGAAGTAGCCGGTCAACAAAATATCTTTTTGCTGGACAAAAAAAGTATCGGGGCAGTATTAATGGATACCCTGATTTTAAGGCGTTATTCAAACGTTGATTTCTCTCGATCTAAGTTGAATATCAACATCCGAGTCGACAGAATTTTAGTTAAGCTTGTAATCTCGCAGAAAATGTAAAAATATTTATGATTTGTCGAAAATCGTCTTGTCCATCGCCGGCGTTGGGGGGAAAGTATTTTCGTATTCATTCCCACAGCTTCTGATTTTCCGCGAGATCACAGTGGGTCACGTGATGTTAGATCAAGTAGCGTGATTGGTCAATCTCACAGATGTAAACAAACGCGCTGATTGGTCGAAAACGAAATCTGTCCTTGTTCCTCCAGAAACATTGACTCTACACCCGCCCACAGTGATCCAGCAAGTTAATAAGTGCCGAAAAATGACAGTTTTTCAAAATTAATTGACAGCCAGGAAAACGATTTTGAACTTTCATGATTTCAGCAGTTTGCAAATTTCGTATCGAAAAGACAGTGAACACTTAATTTAGGCTAACTTGAAAATTAAATTTCTCCGCTCATACAACTCCGATTCTTGAAATTTTTATTTCAGTTTGATCCCATCAAAAATAAAAAAAATATTAGAATTAACTAGAACATGTCTCGAGTGAGTATGCCAAAGATTTTTTTCAGGAACCTTCTGTGAACAATGTTATGGCCATTTTAGAATGTTTTGTCATTTTCTTGAAAACGATACGTTCTCGTTTCTGAAACCAGTATTGTTTATGTTGACTGAATTACTATTATTAATAGTGCCCTAAACTCATTTCAAAATAGAGACTAGTCAATTAACTGCATTTTAGAAATTCAGATTAATCGAAGAAATTAAATATCAACATACCATGACGTAACATGGATTGAAGAAACAGCAACTCTTCTCTTTACGACGTCTGCTGAACTCAAAACTCCATCAAATCAAATTTAATTTTGGAACACAAGGTTTTTCTATAGCAGTTATAAATACAAAGACTTGACCAATGGTTCCTCTTGGGTTGCAGTGTCATAATTGGTTGACTTTGGCAGTACTCTTTTAAGGGCATGGCTCGCTTTTGCAACAGCTGGGGCAAATGTTATGACGATGCTAACAAAATCATCGTGGTTGTTGTGTTGTGTTGTGTTGTGTTGTGTTGTGTTGTGTTGTGTTGTGTTGTGTTGTGTTGTGTTGTGTTGTGTTGTGTTGCACAGACGTTTGTCTTGCTCTGCATCCTGGGCCAATTCGGAAGCTGCGAACATGTTTGTTCCAGGCCTCTAAACCGCTTTCGGACCATACGGCTATCGGAGAGCCTTCAAGAATTTCAAAAAGCCCCCAGTTATGTGCGAGCATCTGGTATACAATAGGGCTAATCTTTACTCAATGAATCATATCATAGGTGAACTGCTTTAGTTTATCACCGTTGACAGTTTTAATGGTATCTACACTCTTGGAAACTGTAAGGCAAACGTTGAAGTGGCACAACAGAATCGAAAAATGTTCTCTATCCTCATTAAAATTACCATCAATCTGGTCACAGATCATCTGTCTGTTAACGGGGTTTAAAAAGTGCTTGGTAAATGGGCCAGTATTGGTATTGCCACCTCCTCAGCTTGGGCTGTCTACTGACAGCCCCCCCCCCCCCCCACAAGTAGCGTGAATATGGTTGATAGCCTTCACCTCGGGTTTTGTAGAGGTTTTAACAACGGTCTCTGTGATTGGATAAATTCAAATTTCTCATTTGCATAACAATAGAAAAGATTCTTATATTTTTGATGACATAATATCAAGCCTGGAGTTCTAAGTATATCGGATGNAATTCGGAAGCTGCGAACATGTTTGTTCCAGGCCTCTAAACCGCTTTCGGACCATACGGCTATCGGAGAGCCTTCAAGAATTTCAAAAAGCCCCCAGTTATGTGCGAGCATCTGGTATACAATAGGGCTAATCTTTACTCAATGAATCATATCATAGGTGAACTGCTTTAGTTTATCACCGTTGACAGTTTTAATGGTATCTACACTCTTGGAAACTGTAAGGCAAACGTTGAAGTGGCACAACAGAATCGAAAAATGTTCTCTATCCTCATTAAAATTACCATCAATCTGGTCACAGATCATCTGTCTGTTAACGGGGTTTAAAAAGTGCTTGGTAAATGGGCCAGTATTGGTATTGCCACCTCCTCAGCTTGGGCTGTCTACTGACAGCCCCCCCCCCCCACAAGTAGCGTGAATATGGTTGATAGCCTTCACCTCCCCTTCGCCGACCCTGGCGTTTACAAATGGGTTGGCCTCACTCAACACCTTCTGACCAGCAACTAAATAATATAAAAAATTTAAGACGAAATCCAATTAACGCAATTCCTGATGCAAAATTGCAAAAAATCGGCCTGATTATGTCAACAGTGGCTCGTGACACTGTCCTGCTCTTTGAGGATCATTTTAGCCTATCTCACCGCTTTCTGCCAGCTCCCACTTCATTGGTTTTCGTGATGTGCATTCCCCCGAGACCAGAGTTAGATATAAGCTGAAGACTAGAAGCTCCACCTTGTGATATATCACAGTAGTGACAGAAAGCACCAGAGTCTCCCTGCACAAGATCGACCATCTTTCCATCCATCAATGTCACCTTCGTCTCTGTCAAGTCCAACTCGCTGATACCTCCAACATTTTGAGGAGTACGCAGCTCATCAAATTGACTTTGAAGTGCATGAAAAGTTGCCTTGGATAAGTTCCCTTGATTCTTTCAATTTCATTACCATGATAGGCCTTGTAAGGAATATGGAATTAGGATGTAGATTTTCCCACAAAACTACAGAAAGTTGAGCAGAACTGTCAGATATTTTGATTGGGGTCATGAAGACTCAGAGGAAGTTATCAAAACTCCCTTGCAGGTTTTCATCTTCTGGATAACCAGAGAGCTGCTGACGATTTTTGTGAGATCCAGAGCCACCTAATCCAACTTCTAATGTAAATTCTACGGAAGCATCAGAAGGAAGTTCATTCAATTTATCGACAAGCCCCTCACTTTCTACGATGCCACACAAAGTTGAATCAAACAACTGTTTTACAGGAACAGAAGCAGAAAGGGTATCAACAGTGACTGTTGGATGCAGGGTTTTCTTGTGTGCATCAATATCACTACGTGATGACAAAGCTTTCACTCTGTATCTGGTGAGCAGATTTCTACACATCTGATACTAACGTTGGCAAAAATTAGCAACATCGATTAAATCGGTTTGCTCATCAACAGGGATAGAAGAAGTGGCTTGTAAAACATCACAGAAGTTTGATGTGTCCCAGTCCCGAGAACGAACAACTTCTTGAACTATCTTCAATAACAGCTCTTCCTTTCCAAAATCCTGCTCGTCAGCCTTACTAGAAATAACACCCTTACTAGAAAAGTCACTGTTTCAAAATATTTCGCTCTACTCTTTCACAAGGTGGGTCAGAAAGACAGGATTGTGTACGTCCTGATGGGCCTGAAATGTCCTCTACAGCACAATCAGAGGAGGCACGGCAACGCTTTTCGCGAGACTTAATGCCTTCAAGCTCGAAGACCCTTAATCTATTGTGCCATGTTTCACTTTTTCTCTTCACTTCGTATACTTGCTTTAGAATAAGCCGCAGCTCATCAACTTTGATCTTCAGTCCTTCTTCTTTTTAAGGATAGCAGCCAACTCAGAATACTTTGAAGGTTGGGTTGTTGTTTTATTCTCCAGGTCACCTCGGTCATGAATAACTTCAAGTTACTCGTCGTTGGTAATGTGGGCGGACATTTTGAGCTCCTTATCAAATCTCGTTCAAACAAATACAAAAAAAAGTCAGAACTCCGAATTAGAAACAGCAGGACTCATGAGAAACACAATCACAAAAGTTGCACTTTTAAATAAGAGGTTTACTAGTGTTAGTTCAATAGCCTTGTCAATTACAAGTTATTTACATCAAACCTGAAAATAATTTAAATTGTTACAGTAGCACTGCAATCGACTAGTTATTGTTTTTCTCTGTAAATTCTTAAACTAGACTATTTTTCATGGTCAAAAACAACGCCTTTCTAAAAGAAAGTATATTTTTCCGATCAGAGTAATCTGTTGTAAAGAAGCAAATCCATTCAACAATTTTTTGAGCATAATGCAGTAAACAAGCATTCCTTTGTAATGCCATCCACCAAGCATTCTTTTTCAATGCCATCCACTTGATACCTTGATTTAAGTCATTTATTGTGTTGATTACATTTATTGTGTTGATTAGGATTACGACTATCCTTGCTACTTATAGCATGCCCCCAAAGACACGTTTTGACTGCAGCTCACGGAGATTGACAAACTTCAATGATACACAACATGCATGATGTGTTCGTCAAAATGCTTATAGCATTTCTCCCAGCTATTGCAAAAGCGAGCCATATTCTAAAGAAATAATATAATAATAATAATAACAATTAATTTCTTTACAGTTGGTACAGAAGGAATAGTTTTAAGCAAAAGTAATAAATACCAACTATTTACAATGCAAAGTGAAAATCTATAATATAAACAGAAATATATACATGAATCTATACACATCATTGCAGATGTTGCAATTGCACTTATCTCCCTTCCAGCTCTTAATAATAGCTTTGAATTGCTTTTTGTTTTGGGCAATTTTTGTTATGTCAGATAGCGTGTTCCACAAAATGCTTCCTCTAAATGATAATGAATTGTTCCCATAAACTAACGTATTGGTTTTAGGGAGCTGCAGGAGGTTATTTGTTGGCAGATTATAGTTGGCATCTTTCGGTTTCAAGAACTCGAGCATGAAGGAGGGGCAGGCGCCATTTATGCATTTATATATTTCCAGCATTAATTTTTACAAATTTTAGCAGTGGATAGTAAATTCGCCTGATCTTCTCAGGGGCTCTTCAAACGTTGCATCATAATCCCTATACAGAGCTCGCAGTGCGCGTTTATATAAACGGTTGATTGTATTGTTTGCATTCTTCCCACAAAACATCCAAATTAACGGGCATTAGTTGAAGTTTGAGAGGATAAATGCATGATAGAGGGTTTTGGGGTCTACAGAGGGTCAACAGAGGGTCTACGTCAAGATATCGTGCAATACGAGAGAAAGCCCTTGTTTTCTGATTTGTCTTTTTACACATGTGTGTTACTTGAACCCGAAAGTTTAACTTTGAATCAATCGTAACTCCTAAGAGCTTTACTGTGTCGGTACTTTCTACAATGTTTCCATTTATGTCAAGGCAGAACCTTTTATTCACCTCGAGACTAAGAAACATCATTGGAAATTTATCCGGGTTTGCAACCATGTTGTTTTCCTTAAACCAGGAGATTGCATTTTCTATCTCAAAGTACGGCCAAAATCAGTGAAATATAACTCTGCAACTCAAGAGGAAGCATTGGTCCAGTGTTTGTACTTCTTATGTTTTGGAATTGAATTTGATATGATTTGATGGAGTGTTGTGTTCAGACGTCATAAAGAGAAGAAGTGCTGTTTCTTCATCCAATTTTACGTTAAAGGTATGTTGATTTTTAATTTCTTCGATTAATCTGAATTTCTAAAATTCAGTTGATTGACTTGTCTTTAATTTGAAATGAATTTAGGGCACTATCAATAGGAATTCAGTCAACATGAACAACACTGGTTTCAGAAACGAGAACTTATCGTTTTCGAGAAAATGACAATACATTCTAAAATGGCCATACAATTTTTCGCAGAAGGTTACAGAACAAAATCTTTGGCACACTCACTCGAGACATTTTCTAGTGAATTATAATATTGTTTGCTAAGAAACCGTTTGACCCTGTCTTTTAGATTTGGAACTGTTTTTACTTAAATTTCGGTTTTTATCCTCAAATATAGTACTGTTTAGTTATTCACGTAATCCGCGACACTTTTCCACTCGTCTTCGATGACATGAATCACAAACGATGTTGATTTGCATGGGATCAAAATGAAAAAATTACTTCAAGAATCGGAGTTGTGTCAGCGGAGAAATTGAATTTTGAAGTTAACCTAAATTGAGTGCTCCTTGTTTTTTCGATACGAAATTTGTAAACTTCTGATATCATGAAACTTCAAAAACCTTTTTCTTGGAGGCTCTCACAAGTCCAATTTTAATGATTCTTCTTATATTTTGATTGCCAATCATTGCTCTTTCAAATGAGCTATAGCAAGATTAATTTGGAGAACTTCAATTTTTTGGCATTTGTTACATTATTTTGCCATTCTGGATCACTGTACATATGCCCAAGTGTTCTTTATTGTTATTTCTCTTTAAATTGAACTCATTCTTTTCCATTTCTATTTCTTGAAGTCATACTCCTCAGGAACTTTTTTCTTCAGTACCCTTGTCAGTGATCATGTTGAGATAAATCTGTGCACTCTCTGCAATTATCTTATTGCACTTTTAATTTGCTATTTTCCATCAATACGTTTGTTTTTTTTCGCTGTCCTCTTTTGAAGGAAGACTAAAATATTAAAGGATTTAATCTTGAAGCATGACTATGACTAAGAACCCCTCTTTCCTTCATATCCACCATTTAAACCTGTTTCCCATTTGAATTTCATGATCGCCTACCAGCATTACTGAAATAATTGTCTGCGATCGTGAGTCTCGAATATTTTCTGCAGTTGTATGTTTCCATTTGATTGCCAGGATTGCAGGGAATAAATAAAAACGCACGTAAATTCCAAGCGCGATCTATGCCAGACTATTATCATTGCCAGTGATAATTGTTTCTTTATCGTGTCTACCCTATTCTTATTTTATTTCGGTTAACCCCCTTGCCTCCCTACACTAAAAGAATTGTACTTTCCGCAAACACAGTTTCAGGAGACGTGTCTGCCTTTGAATGCTGTGAGAACTTTTTTCTGTGAAATTTGTCGAAGTCTTAAATTTTACGACATTTTCTTACCAAAAGGTCCTTTTGTTTTTCTTCAATTGTTAGCACAAAGTGGCCAGTAGTTGCAAAAGTTTCTTAGCTTGCTTAATGCAGGTAACATGGTTTCTTACGTTTTGAAAAATTGTGCTTACAGTTTCTTATAATCGGTTTCTTTTAAAAAATGCTTGTATAGAAATTAGGTGCCTAGGGGGCCTATCAAGCTTAGGTGCCTATCAAGCCTAGGGGGGCTAAATCAGCCCCCCTAGCGGTTTTTCTTCTGCAGATTTTTACCAAGTGCACTTACAACGTTGAGACTTTCTGACTTTTAGTTTTTATCCTTCTTACAATCAAAAATTGATTTTTTAGAAAAATTAAAATTCATTCCAGGGGGTAAACACACTCAATTTTCGAGAGATGTCTGTGTAAAATTTCGAATAAATCCTATTAAAATCTACAGCTAATGTGATACAAAGATGAAAGACGAGGAACATATACTACTTTTGATCCTCTATCCAACCAACTAGTTTTTTTGTAATTTAAACGTGTAATTATGCGTATTTCGGCACTACGCATGCGCAAATTCTTTGAATTCTTGTGTGATGACGTCATCACTTTTCGCTAATTTTTCTTTACAAAGCAATTGCTATTTATCCACAGAATACAAAAAAATTGGACTGATGTCCTTAATGCTTTCTGTTTTCTCACAATCAACGATTGAAGATTTTTAGTACTGAACCCTATTGATTTTGAAAATGCAACGTAGATTTCATTTTTGGGTTCATCTCAAGATGTACTATACACATGNAACGTGTAATTATGCGTATTTCGGCACTACGCATGCGCAAATTCTTTGAATTCTTGTGTGATGACGTCATCACTTTTCGCTAATTTTTCTTTACAAAGCAATTGCTATTTATCCACAGAATACAAAAAAATTGGACTGATGTCCTTAATGCTTTCTGTTTTCTCACAATCAACGATTGAAGATTTTTAGTACTGAACCCTATTGATTTTGAAAATGCAACGTAGATTTCATTTTTGGGTTCATCTCAAGATGTACTATACACATGGCAAGTTTCCAGGCTCTAGCATATACAGAACAGAAATAAAACAGGGGGGCTGAATCAGCCCCCCCCCCCCTAGTCTTCCTAGAGCATCAAATACCCTAGGCTTGATAGGGTTAACATTGGAAACTTGATATACTTATTGCTACGCCAGGTTCAAGTAACACGTAAAACACTAAAATACAGGGTATAGTCTGTAAGATTTCTTTCTTTGAATTCCAAAATCTGTTAAGTCTCCCCTCTCTATTACACATGTAAATGCTGTTATCAAATACAAGGGTTTGCCTTGGTTTTCGATTGATTTCAGCACAGCACTCTTGGTGATAATTTTCATATGTTTCAAGGTCAATACTGAAATGAAATGATTAAGTCTGACTCTTAAAATTGACTTTCAAAATTCTGAAAAATTCGAAATAGAACTTCTGATTGCATATAATCTGCTCCTTTGGCATACCTCTCTACAAACCCCGCTTGACCTCCCTCCCTCTCTGGTACTCGCAATAAAGCTTTCCCGGCAGTGGACCTTTGTCCTTACGGCCGAATGATTGCTTCATATTCCTCAGCGAACCGATGATTGCAGCGTACCCAGTAGCCTGCCAGAGCTTCGTGATCCACAATCCTTTTCTGATCTCGCTTCCTAAACCTTGTTCAAGATTTGGTGTTTTTGTTTGTCACGAATACAAGTACAGCATAGACTTTGGGTTACTTGAAGAAGGAAGGACGTGAAATGTGAGCTACGAACTAAGAATCTCTTGCAATTACCAAAAAGAAATGCAAGCACATTCGAAAATAATTCACTTGTATTCAAAGGAGCTCTACTTTGGAACACTTTACCTGATACTATAAAGAATGCAAACTCAGCAGCAATATTTAAAAGGATGACCAAAGAATGGAATGGGCAAAATTGCACATGCAAGATCTGCAGTTAAAAAAATAAAATAGTTGATAATGAGGATCAGAAATGAACTTTTTTGTAATGTTTTCTTTGTATGTAAATAGGTGGTTTGAATTAGTTTTATTACTATATATTGTACCAACTGTAAATAATTTGACAATAATAATAATAATAATAAAAGGACTAATATCAAAATTCAGTCTTTGCGTCGCAGGTAACTTGGTTCCTAGACATTGCAAAATTCGATTGCGAAATTTTTTATGAAAAGTTTTATTTACCAGACCTACAGACATGTGGACGGTTGGATAATTCAAACTATTGTTAACTGATAATACAGTTCTTGTTTTAAAGCACTTTGCTTCTCAGCCAAAAGTTGACAAGTTTCTCAATTAAAATTGACCTCGTACTGCTTCAAAGGACATATGTCCTCACGCCTTAAATATTAGAGTTATTATTAGTTATTAAAACGATGAATTACTGTTTAAAATGTTGAGGTTATTTGCAGTCTCCCCATTGCCGTTCTTGGAGAGTACAGCCCCCAACTCTGCAAAGCAACCATTTTATAACTCTAAGCATTTTATATCTTTGTTTCCAAATGTCAAGAATATTGCATACCATAAGCGTACAGAAGTAACATATTTTGGTTGCAATTTAATCACTAAATGAGAGCTATTTTAGGCCTACAATTTTTTTCTGTGATGAGGGTGGTTGAGGTAATTACCCTTTAGTTTGAAGGGTCCTTTTCATATTGGTCCTTAACGGTCTTTGGGTCCTAGCATCCCAGGGTCTGGTTTTTACCGTATGCCATATTCGCGGATATCAGGAAATGCTTTAGCAAACACTGCACAGTCATCCAGAGCATGGAATAAATAGGGGAAATGAAATTTCGAAAACAGGCCAATTTTTACATCCCTTGGGCTTAACAGAACGCAAACATTTTCGAAATTGGACAACCCACTACTAATGAGAAATGAAATTTTCAAGTTTACGAAATTTCAAGTGGTTGTCTAATTTAGAATTTCCGGTGCAATGTAGCGTCTCCGGCCAACTTTAAAATGTCATAAATTAACCTAGAAACATGCGATTTTCGTGCTCTTTATACGAAATGGTCAGCAATCAAGTTGTGTCTAACATATGTAAAAATGTTTTATATAGAATTTAAGATCATGGGTAGGTGGACACTGTTGTGATGATTACTTTTTGCGACAAATTTTGTGAAAAACTGCTATTTAAAATTGAAAAAAGATCTAAGTAATTCAAGGTGTTAGGCATTAATATATTAAAATACTAGAACCTATTTGGAGCATTCCTACCAAAGGGCCCGTTTCAGATCGTTCAAGTTTTTCCGCAAAAAATGTTTAAAGATTGCATGTGACATTGTCTTGCCTGATTTCCTTGCTAAACAGTAGGAGTACCTATCTTGACTCTTTTCTTGTAGGTAAAAGTTCTACAAGTGTAAAATTGGTTCTTAAGAAACCAAAAGAGGTATTCTGTGTACAAAATTTACCAGCATTGTCTTAAAACAGACTTCTTTCATTTTAAAGTTGTTCTGCGAACAGTTTGTGATGTTCGTAGCAAGAGTGAAGAATGGCGGCAAAAGGAAGATATCTTTTGAATATGATGACCAGTTGAAGCGCAACCGAGCCCCTTCCTGCAGTCAGCCTGTTTTGCCACCAACATACTGCAGGAAAAGCGTGACATTAGCGGATACACGATGTCATAAATTCGAAAGCAACATTTTGAAAGGTATTCTTTGTGGTGTTGCTTCAAGCCAGGCAGAATTCAGTAAAAGCCAACCTTGAAGACATTTATGTGCGCATGTTGATAATGTCATCAACGGTTGTAGCAAAATCCTGTCGGGATACCTTCAAGGAAAGTTGTCAGTCTGCTGAACTGCACGTTGAAGCAAGAAAAGAAAGCGTTGTGATTTATTCTATGTACTTTCGTTTAACTGAAAAAATTCGGTCTTGAGATGATGAAACTGTTTTGATTCAGTTAGTCGCATTAGATTTAGGTTTTAAAACGAATTTTAACGCAGTATATATCGAAATATTAAACATATCGCAATTAGTTGGACTTTGGCAAAAGAAGAGGCAAATGATTCTATATTCAAATGCGGGTCTATCGTTCTACAGCGACAAGCTATTGTTTAAACAAATATCGGCTATTGTCGTCATCATTTTTGTTACAGAATACCTCTTTTCGTTTCTTAAGAACCAATTTTACACTTGTAGAACTTTTGCCTTAAAGAAAAGAGTCAAGATAGGCACTCCTACTGTTTAGCAAGGAAATCAGACAAGACAAACCGATGTCACATGCAATCTTTAACCTTTTTTGTGAAAAAACTAAAACGATCTGAAACGGGCCCTTTAGTAGAAATGCTCCAAATAGGTTCTAGTATTCTAATATATTAATACCTAACACCTAGAATTACCTAGATTTTTATGTTCAACTTTAAATAGCAATTTCTCACGACATTTGTTGCAAAAATTAATCATTAAAACAATGTCCATCTACCCATGATCTTACATTCGATATATAAAACCTTTTTACATATGTTGAACACAACTTGATTGCTGACCATTTCGTCCAAAGCGCACGAAAATCGTATCTTTCTAGGCTGATTTATGACATTTTAAAGTTGGCCAGAAAAGCTACATTGCACCGGAAATTCTAAAGTAAACAACCACTTGAAATTTTGACAAACTAGCAAATTCCATTTCTCATCAGTGGGTTGTCCGATTTTAAACAGTTTTGCGTTCTGTTAAGCCCAAGGTTACCCTCTTTAAGGGGGAGGTAAAAATTGGCATGTTTTCGAAATTTCATTTTTCCTTATTCATTCCATAATTTCGTCGATCTGGATCACTGTGCACTGTAATAAACACCTCGACTCATTCGAGTTTAAAAATCTGTGAAAAATCATTTCTGAAAGTAATCACTTTGCAACTTAGTCATAACCTTCATTAGGAATTAGACAAAAACATTACATCTTCCTATTGGTAAATTCATTAGCAGAAGACTTGAAAAACTACGAGACAAAACTTTGAATTTGCAAGACTGTCATGTAACCAAGAAGAGAGCCTCTACAAAAAGTCAATAACTTTGTTATATCCAATCTGAGCATCGCAATGTTATACCGCAATGAAAAGAGATACTGCAGGGAACATAATTTGCACGCTTTCGTGCCCGTGGTGTTTAGGAGAAAGCTACTGCAAATCTTTTTTGAAGCTGAAATTTGAATGTTGCACATCAGTGCCCACAAGAAAAGCTGAGTGTTAATGACCATTGAATTCCGCTTGCATTACAAGCCGCTGACCGATCGCACTATCTCATCCAACTCATGTGAGTTTAATTGCTAAAATTTGGGTACAAAGCCCTTCCTCACATTTCCCCCAAGAAATTGTACGAAAAAATGAACCAGGCCGGGGTCAAGCTTGCATCGCTAGTAATTTTCATTTTTTTAAAATATTTTTCAACGTGAGCTAGAGGCGTGAGAAGAAATGAATCGGAGAGCGTTACAAACCGGGTGCAGTGTAACAAAGCTCTTTATCGCTTATACATATATAGATTACGCTACCTACAAATTACTTTACAAAGCTACAACGGTGATACCATAAATATCGAAAGACTGTGACTATCCTGCGCCCATCTATGTATTATGACGAATCAAACTCAACCGTAAATTATTAGATTAGCTTTACATACCCTTTGGATTTGATGGAACAAGAAACGTAGATTCTTAGTTTTGCGCATAAGCTCGCCAAGGTAGGTAGAACGTCTTAAATCTTTGTCTTCTCATTGCAGCTGCCTGTCGATGAAATTGAAACAGGTGAGGAAACTTGATATACTACAGCTATGTTTAGGTTCCTGGAGCATAACGTTCTGCCTTCTATTTACCATTCTACATTAACAGGAAACTCGAAGTCTAAAGGTGACTAGTAAAGGTTGAACAAACTCGCACTTTACGTTGTTTCATCTTTAGACAGTTTAGTGTCATTTAGTGAAAATCAACTTCTGCGAAAAGATCCAATGGAGAATTTGTTGCTTACCCATTTCAATTTCGTTCAATTTTTCAAGTTGGAATGCCATTTAAGGTTGTACCGGAGTTAATCATATTTTGGCTTCTTTGTTATCCGTCGAATTGACCCTGGCTCGGCTACAATTTGTGCATCATATTTCCAAAACATTTTCTGGCTATTATACGGTCGTGTTGTTTGATTTCGCCTCAAGGTATGTCAGTACTTCAATCATGCAATCAAGGCAGTAAACTTTCTGCCTCCTTTGATATTTTTTACGCTTAAATGATCCTTTTTCCTCATTTCTTGTAGTATTCGAAGGTTCTAAAAGGTCATTTATCTGTTTAGAAATAGGCATGCTACTCCATTCGATAGGTTAGAAAGATTAATAATCTTAGTCGTTGACATTGGAAAGTCTGCCATTTACCAAGTACATATCACTGGTTAGATAATGTTTTAATAAATAGCTAAAAGGTCTCGGGTAGACGTGAAAGCTCCTTCCGTTACTTTGTGCATTCGAAACTGCGACACATTTCTGCAAATTAAAATAAAAAATGTCGTGAGGTCCAGTCTCCTTTTTAAACTGCTGAAAGGTCTATTGTTTTGCATGTGCAGCAAAAAGCCACGAATAGAAACTTTCTGTTTTAAGAACCATCTTTTGGGCACGGTCCCCTGAAAAGCAGTCTTTGTTGACTGACTGTGGTTAAAGAATTTAAAATGAAATGAAAAAGTGAAATTTTGAAATGAAATATTTTGACCTTTTAAGAAGAACGTCATTCAGACTAATATTTTATGTAGGATCTTTATAGGTTCTTTTTCTAATTTACCGTGTGCACACAAGAAAACCATCCACTTTTGATAGGCCACGATAAATCGTACACTGGACCGATATTGAAGATTTATGACTCAATCTTTAGCAAAAAGCCTGAATTAGATTCTAGAATTTTATAATTTTTTTAGTTACCTGTTTCGTGAGCTATAAGCGAGTTTCTTAAAATTCTCGTTCTCGAAAACACTGAAAATGATCCAAAAACATCAAATTTTCAAAAGACTTGGCATGAATGGACAAAGAGACAAACTTTTCGTGGTGATTTCGTGGTGACTCAAGAAGCAGATAACTAACAAAATCATAAAATTCTAGAATCAAATTCAGGCTTTTTCTAAAGATTAAGTCGTAAGTCTTCAAAATCGGTCCCGTGTACTATTTATCGTGGCCTATCAAAAGTTTTTTGCGCACCCAGTAGGATCTTTTCTGCTTTGCGTAATGGCGCCATGGCACGAATTTTGTCGACCAGTGAATGCATGGATGTAAACAGAACTGATTAGGTGTAAAGATTAAGGGCCTGATAAATGGTATTGATTATTGGTATGGCAATATGGATAAAAATCAACTCAACTTGGCCATATTTCTTGATTTGAAGAAGGCATTTGATACCGTAGATCATAGAATATTGATAAAAAAGTTAGGTGCACAAGGTATAAAGGGGAATCTCGGGAGAATGGTTCACATCTTTCTTAAATAGTAGAAAACAATTCTGCTCAGTTAATGGACAACAGTCAGGGACTAGATTGGTAACATGTGGTATATCTCAAGGATCATGCTTAGGACCACTCCTATTTAAAGCTACACTCCCATAAATAGGCCCAATGCTGCTGGGGCTTGCTGCCCTTCAGATATTTTACAACCTATTTTGTAAATCTTTCTTCACAAGCATCAGACAAACACAAGGTTGCATTTTCTCATCATTAGGGCAAGTTGGGCTTGTGAGGGAACTAGCCCATCTCCCGAAAAAGCAAATTACCCTCCCGAAGGTGGGGTTGGAAGGAAAACCTGCATTTTTCCCGCCACAGAACACGCAGTGAGGAAATGAAATGAAACGAAACAAAGTGTTCCCCCCAACCCCAAACCCAGAGGAGAGAAACAACGCAAGACCCGAAGCCAAATAGGGTCGAAGCGTAATTCAAGATGAGAAAATGCAATCCCGGTAAGCGATAGCTAATATGAAATACCTTGAAATACCTGCAGCCAACCAGAGGCGAAAGAGCACATTACATAAATGAAAATGAAATTTCTCACCAAATCTGAGGCTCCAGCCTCGCGCTAAACCAGCGTAGAATTACATTGCTGTTACAACTGGCCTGCAAACTGGCCTTCAAAACGTAGCTGAAAAGGAAACATGGCTCGAAGGCCACATACACATAACACACAAACAAACAAGCGAAGCCCGAAGGCCATATCAACAAGCATTGCTCGACTTTTAGCAACTTCCATTTGCAACCACTCCGCATGAGTGTGCAAAATTGCTAAATTCTCAAAGCGAACTCTGTTTTATACTGCACAGAAGAAACCATGCCGCATGCACGGCCATCTACGACACGTTGATAATAATCTCCAGAGACTTCCTATGGTACATCAAATCGCCAGAGGCGTAAATAAATATGTGATGAATAAGAAAATGCATGTTCGTTGCGTAATAAAACAAGAAACTGCATGTTCGTTGCTTTAACTCCGATTAGAATTTCATTCTAATCGCCATTTATCATCTACCTGAATGACTTCGAAAAATGAAAAGTGACTTCAAAATACGCCACTGCGGAGGAGCATAAAAATATCAGTTCGTTCTAACATTGGAACTCATGATTTAATGGCTGAATTCTTGGCCCAAGATTCGATATGGCCTAAATTCCCTAATTGTCGGCATATATCCTCGATCCAGAGGGCATTAAATGAGTTCCTCCCAGCACATGTTCCCATAAAGGAACAAAAGAATCTATCGTTTTTTAACTCTTTATTTCCTATTTTCAAGACGTTATTTCCCGACACTGTTCTGAGGCGGAGCCTATAGAATTTGCCGACCGCCCAACCTATACTCCTCAGAAATCATGCCTTCTGACTAGTAGAACTGACAATTAATGATATTCTTGGTATACTTGACAAGCTTTCTTACCTTTAAGCAAATTCTCGCTCTCTGGTTCCAGCGACAAAAAAGGTGCTACCAACGGCCTATCCGGGCCATGATTTACGACAATAGGTCACGATTCACAGTTGGAGCGATAACAATTCAATTCAATTCAAAGTGTAAAAAATTTGCTTGGCGCACCCATGAAAATTTTAATTTAAAGAAACAGTTAAAAAAATGAAAGGGATGAATCTCTTTTATTTTCCTGTAAATTTTGAATATATATTGTTAATTGGTTTTAGAATGTAATTAGGTTGTTAGCATTAAGGGTTTTAATTAGTTTATTTTTTTTTCGTGTATTGTAATTTAGTTTAATTGTGTAAGTATTTTATGGAAGGGCCCCTTAAAAACAAGCACTTATGCTGAAGGGTTAACCTCCCCAGTTAAAAATTGAGATATGAAATATATATTATTTGAAATCCTATTTCCTCCTGATTTCAAATATGTAATCCAATTTCTTGTGAATTGTATGATATTAGAAATATTTACCAAAGATGGAACCCTAGTACAGGTTACCACCCCTATACATCCTTGACAAAACTTAACACATTTATCTGTTACCTGTCTGTATTATATGACTCGTAACCTTGAAAGCACACATGACATGAACATGGATTTTGATGACGTAAAAGTGATGTCTGTACGATTTAAAACAAAATCTAAACATTTACGCCCCAGAGTAAATGTGCGTTAACGACAAGGGTTAATACCATTTCCCCCCTCCCGGGTCCATTCCCCCCTTTCGCAATTCGTCTTCCCGGCATGCACCATGCTCCGAGTACTCCTCTTGTTTTGAAATTTGATCAAAATAAAATCCCCCTTCCTCCCTCCCACTTGGTTACATCAAACCGGTCAAAAAATGTATGGGTCGTATCAATCTCCCCGTTCCTCCATTCGTTGCGGGCGGATAGAACCGAAGCCTCAGACAAGGGTTGCCTAACTCAGCCACTGTATATTCTTATATTAAATTTAGTTCTCGTTACGCGGTAAGGGCCACCCCATTCTGGGTGGCCTTGGGGTTTGACATTATCTTAAATCGCAAGGTCTGACCTACTCCCGAAAGGGGACGGCAGCATGGCACTTTGCTGACCTACTCCCTCCTTGCAGAACGGCAGAACAAAGCACAGTTACTAACAAGATCTAGAACGCAAAATATAGTAGGCCTAGTTGGTGATTCTACCTCCCAGGGCGCAGTTCCCTGCAGAGCGGTCACCAGTATAACCGAATTTTAACAGCATAACAGACTGAAAATAACCGAATTTTAGAATCGCTTGTTTGGTTAAATGATACGACCCAACAGATCGCAAAACCTACTGTGCCTTGTCTCTTCAAGTTGCTTGTTTCCCGCAGGAGTTGTGTATTCAGTTGTTTCTCATATCTAAGTGACGAAATCGTACAGGGATTTGAAAATAGTATGTTTACGGGCATGATATTAATCGATCTACTAAAAGCGTTTGACACAATCGACCATGAAATTTTCCTTGAAAAATTAAATACCTTTGCTCTGCTGACTCAGTCATGTTTTTATTTCGATTTACCTAACAAACCGAACTTTCTTTGTAAAAATAGGAAAAGATTTCTCATTGCCTGGAGAACTATCGTGTGGTGTTCCACAAGACTCTATTCTTGGCTCTAACTTTAATTCCCTATGTGATTGGTTTGTAGATAACAAACTAAGCATTCGATTTGGAGAAGACAAAACAAAGTCTATACTTGTTGGTAGAAAAAATGAACAAACCAACAGAAAAAAACTGGGCATTAGAAGAGGTGACAAAAAGATTAAACAATACACTTCAGTCACGTATCTAGGCTGTATTCTTGATGAGGACCTGTCTGGTGAAACAATGGCTACCAAAATCCTCGGTAAAATCAATGGGAGGCTCAGGCTTCTTTACAGAAAGTAAAATTTTCTCGACTTCTCCCTTCGCAGGTTGCTAGCAAACGCACTAATTCAGCCCCATTTTGACTATGCAGGCAGTGCTTGGTTTCCATTATTAAATAAAAAACTAACCAAAAGAATTCAAACAGCTCAAAATAAATGTATCAGGTTCTGTTTAAATCTGAATAACAGAGCACATATAGGGAATCAAAGAATTTAAAAATATAAAGTGGCTCCCCACTAAAGAGAGATTTGAACCATGTACTACTGCACATGTTTTCAAATTTTTTGATAATTCAGCCCCATCCTACATGTCCGAAATGTTCTTACCAGTTGGCCATAGCCGAATAACTCGAAGATCTAAAAACAAATTGAGTCAACCTTTCCGAAAGAGTAATACAGGTCAAAATTGTCTCTCATATCTCGGACCTAAATTATGGAACAGTCTACTATCAGACCTAAAATCAGCAAAGAACATCAACAGTTTCACACATAAGGTCAAAGATCAATTCTTTAAAAATCTCCAAAGTCTAGACGATAACCCCTACCTATATTATTGAAAACGCAAAATCAGCCAACAAAAAGGTTTGGTGAACATTTTTCAGAATGAATTTTCCAGTTTTTGACACAAAATCCTTTTTTTTCTTGAAAACATTTTCTTTTTAATAACACCTCTGGAGAGACCATTATGGAAACAAGGTCGTATTGACCTTTTAATGCTATCCCTGCCATTTTTAACCTGGGGTGTTTTTAGACTACATTTTTAGCTTTTACCTTTAAATTTTGTTTACCTGTAAGTAGATCACTTTCTTTTTCTTAAATTTATATTGAAATTAATTTGATGGCAAAATTATACATACATGCATACAAAAAGTTGGTAGAATTCCCAAGTTACAAATCCCCTTTTCGTAAATCAGAAATCAATCTCCTCTCAATTTTCAAACTCCGCTCTCCGAGATATTTCGAAAAATGTTGTACTTTAATTCATTTCATGAAGATTTAAAGATTTATGCTAAGGATTTGAAAAGAACTCACTAGGAGCTATCGAGCCAGGCACTCTTGAGTAACTAACTTGCTACTAATACCGGATGAGTCAAAAAACGTATCTGTTGTTTCAGAAATCGTACTGTAAATAATATGAGATCGATTCGAAAAATACCACCTCCATTCCATTGCCGGATTGAGGCTTTAGCTTAATTTTGGGAATCTTCTTTATAACTCACAATACTCGATTTCGCTCTCGCATAGAGAGAGGACTTCCTAAAAATTGGTGTCACTTGGCTTAGGCTAAAAATCAACTTAGCACTTTTCAATTCGCTTACCAACTATTAGAAAAGACTCTTTTCACCGTTGGGTATTGCTTTATAATGGCATGGAAACTGATGGAATGCATATATTCCGTCAAATTTACACTAGGTACGAACATGAGGAATTTGTCAAAAATCAAGTTATAGCCTCATTGAGTTGAATTGTTTAAACTTTTTACGAATTCGTTGCGTAGCTGTTGCAATATGATTTTTCAAATAGTTGATACATTTGACTCATCGGTATTACATAACAATATTGAGGAACGATTGAATTGAATACATGAACATGGACAATTACAGAACGAAATTATTCTAAAACTACAAATTAAGGAAACATTTAAACGAAAAATCTAATGTGTACGACAGTGAGAAAAGCCCTAACGTCACCAACCGAACCTTTCGCAAACAATGTATAAAAATATCGCTCGATCCAGACTCTTTTTTAGAATAGCTAAAACGTCTATTGTCAAATCAACTTGTCTCTCGAGTCACCATAATCGATCGTCTTATTTTGGAGTCAACAAATGAAAAGGCACCATTAGTACTTTTAACAGAAGAAGTTTTGTTAAACTTCAGCGTTGCGTTTGTAATGCTTATTATCTTAATTTTCTTTTTCAGACTCTGTTCTTCCTCATGGGGTGCGAATATTTCCAGTTTACGTAAGGAAGAAAACTTATGAGAAGCTCTTTGCTATAACCAATCGTTCTCCGTATGCACATATAAAAAGCAACACGAGTAACGATATTAATTCTGAAAGACACTACGCAGCTGGATTAGAGCACGCGGAGAGAAACGAGGATTTTATGATGAATTCTTGTAGTTATTTGCCGGATCGTAAAATCATAGAGGAAACTTATCAAAGTCGTCGCTTATTAAATGGCAAATTTTTACAAGGTAGAAAAATATCGGATTCTTCTTCCGTATTCCATGATATTGACAGTGAAGCTGTGTCACAGGATTCCGTACCGAAAACACATAATCATGTACCTTTTACCAGAAGCTACGTACTTCAATCTGGCACTTCAAATGTCTGTCAAATGAACGAGTTTCAAAGCACTTTGCCCATAACGAGACATCAAAGTGATTCGTCAGAACTTTCAAGCATTAAAGACAACTCTCACGAGTCTGATATAGATGCAGTATGGGAAGTTCAATTTGGAGGACAGTTAAAAGATTTGAGAGAAAGTGTAGAGAGGTTCAATAAACGTTACGAAATACCAGAAAAGCTTGGAGATTCGACCAACAAGCAAACTGCTGCTGTTCATCCCCCTGATATATTTAAGCAACCCAAAGACTTCAACCGTAGCAGCTTCGTAGCAATTAGTGATTCAGATGACGTTGCAGTTACTGCATATAAACGGACTTGTGAATACATATATTCATGTGGTGAAAACGCTCTGATGTGTGAGCCTGGTGAAGGGGTTGTGCTGCCATCAAATATATCGCTTAATGCACATGATTCACTGTTGCAGAGTAATGTGTTGATTCTAAACGCAAATCCATCACCTAAACGCGGTATGACTCTTTCCAACAACACAGATCATCACACAGAAAATGGAATCGAAAATTCTCATGCAAACAGTTTTAATTCGCAGAATAACGATCTTAGAGGCCATCCGGATGAAAGCAATAGCAAATGCAAAGACATTTCTCCTTGCATTGACCCCCATTTACACAAAACTTTGCGTATTGTTACTAATGTCTCTCAATGTGAAGCTGATCTAACAATTATAGAATCTGAAATACGTGTGCATAACTGTGACCAGTCAGAAGTATCCCAATTATCTTTGGATTTCGAACATATCAGTATCGCTGTTGCAGAACAGCAAATATTTCAGAATACTTTTGCAGGCAGCCATCAATGTGGGCCCAATGAAAGTGATAATGACACGGACAAATTGGTTAGAGATACTTATCTGTCGGTTGGCAATGTGCTAAAATTAGGAAGTGATATATCTATAAATCCACATCTCCATCCAGCTGATACCCTTAGCCAGGACATTGAAAGGTTTGGTGCACGCGTAATACACTCTGACCAATTCAATGATAATCGTTACGCAACTGACAAAGAATCTACCAACAAAAATATTGATACAGAAACATGCAGGCAAAATATATTTTCAGATGGATCGTTGTCGGAAAACATAGCAAAAGCCATAAACGGGGAGGGTGATACTGAAAAACCGGAAGATGCCGGGTATCACAGCATGGACAAAGACCTTGATGGGCAGCGAGGCAAAACACGGAAAGATGATACCTTTGCAGGAGTGGATGTAAATGGAAAACAGGAACCTAAATCAAGCGATGAGGTAAGCATAAGATAGCTGTATATTTTTGCTTTGCGCTGCAAACTTTGTCAATCACACAAAACGTCTGTATTTTTAGAGTTTCAGATAATTTTAAGATGACTATTCATCTATAGAACACTGTGACGCCAGCTATAAGGTTGAAGACAGATTCATAGACAACTGCCCTAAAGGCTCTTCTTGTCTCTGTCTTTATAATTTTCACAGTACTCTAGTTCTGCATTGTCTTTCTTCAAATTTTGATTTGATTTAAATTTGTTTCAAAGCTGTTGTATTATGTGCAGCTTTTAAGTATTTTTAGACATGTTTTGAACCAATGATTACAAAGCTTATCCAGTGTTCAGTTGCTGAGAATATATTCAGAATTGAAGCAGTCAAGTGTACTGTCAAGAAAGGTATGTTGGTGAATAGTTGGCGACCCAGACCATTTCATTTTTCTTATTTAAGCACGGTAGTCCCGTTTTGAGGGCTAATGTGACAAATTTGTGAGGTGTTTTGCCAGCAGTTGCTACCAATAACTTTAATCTTAGGTGTTAGGTTAGGCTAGTGGTTAACGCGCTCGCCTTTTGTAAGCAAGGTTGTGGGATCTCATCAACCAAAAGCCAAACTTAGATTTTTAGATATCACAAGACTTTCGAGAACAATGTTAATGTATGGAAAAATCGAATACAGTATTCGTTGTTTTTCAAGCTTCCTCGTCAACTCAAAGTAATCGCCATTAGTTATAGTCCATTGTTTTCTTCTAAGAGAACTGCCATCCGTTAAAACCACTTGAAAGTTGCGAATATAAGACAATTTAGTGCAAAATATAAAATTCACCACTCCACAGTGAATTTTTACGGAAGGCAGTCCTTTCAGAGGCAAAACATCGACTGAAAAGATATTGCAATTATTTCGAGCTAATTTGAGAGTTTGGAGAACAGTGCAATTATATTTTCCTTCTTTTTTAGATTTAGTAGCCATCCACACGAAACGGAGTAACGTTTTTTGCGCCATCCGCTAGAAAGAAATTTATTAACCCTTTCGTAGTCATAGTGAAATTGAAGCGACGAACTTATGTTCAGTAAAATGGTTCGAATTTCTTTCATACACGTCCCATACTGCCAAACTTGATGCCAAATGAAAGCTCGTACATTTCTGAATTAGAAAATATTAACTAGTCATCGTTATTCTCCTCTGATTTTGCTTTGCCTTCTTTAATTTAAAAATATTTACTGCACAATTGTTGAAAATTTTATTTTACAACACAACAGGTAGACGATCCAAGGGGGGTGCGAGGAAAGCAATCTCGTTTTTGACTCTGGAGACTCACCAGGTCAAGTTATTTTCAAAATGGCGTACGGCTTTTCAAAAAAGGCTATTTCTTTCATGGTTGATCAAGACAATAAGTTGGATGAAATTGACCCAGAACATAATAAAATGAAGGCTCAAGTGTTGAAAAAGAGTTGAATGACCTCTGTTAACATCATAGACTTGCAAACACAGGTAAAAACCAAGAACTTGTGAATGTTTTGGAGGATTTTGCCCAAATTTGGTATGGAGAAATTGAGAGGCAAATTCACATCCCAACCTTCAGATAAAACCTGGCCGTGTGTTTTCTTTGGTGAAGGAGGAACTCCAATGGGCTACTTTGATGAGTTTGACCATCGTTACATTGCACAAACATCAAAGACAAAAATTAGATGGGAACAAATACCAATATTTCTTCGTCTGGACTGTTTCCGGACATACCTCACTCAAAATCTGCATGAATTTCAATCTGAAACATTGATTTTAAGTTTACATTTGCTTTATAAATTTGAAATTCTACCAAAAGAATATGTTTCCTTGTAATTTTATCTTCCACAACTAGAAATGGACATATAAAGGGTGGGCCAAAAAAAGGTAACCCCTAAGGTAAAAAATTATCAGCTGTTTTTATAGAGAAATGAACTTTTTTTTAAAGATGGTCGCGAAAACCACTGTGGCAAAATCACCAATTATCAACAATAACCCACCAACGCTTTTATTTATTACTGAATAAGTTCCGTGCAAATAACCTTTTTCCTCATTTCTTGTGGCAACAATTAGGATTTTTCAATTGATCCTCATAATATTAAAATAATTGAATGTAATGTTTTAGTGAGATACCATAACATGGTCTGTAAGTAACACGATATAATGGTAAACATTGAAATTTTCCCAATTTTGACATGTTTGATCATTATTTTTCAATGCCTCTCATTTAGTAGCAATATCTTGTAATGTAGTGGGCCAGGTAAATAAAGCGGAACGCGAAAATTCCACGGAATCGCAGAACTTAGGTTCCGCGAGAAGGAGTTCCGCGTTATTGATTGTATGATAAGGGCAGATTCAATAACGCGGAATCCATCTCGCGGAACTTCTTAAAATTTGAAAATGCCTTTTAATGCTACCGGGTGAGTCAGAAAAAACAATCCCCGTTTGAAAGGCCACTGCTCCCTGAATATCAAAACGATAATATTGACAAATACATTATGTAATGGTTGAGATGTTCAAATATGATTTAAAATTTACCCAACTGAAATCGGCCTCTCCGTTTTGAAGTTGTGAGCGATTTTCTGGAGAAAGCCTCTTCAAGAAACCTTCAAAACAGGCCTAAAATCACGAGCAAATTTTCCAAATATTTCTGCCTTACAGCAATGACTTGCACACTTGCACATGCTTTAGCACGTGTTATCCTATTGGAAGGATAAAATCTCCAAGAATATTGTTGTTATGTTTCCAGGGATGGCACTTTCATCCTCCCAAAGGGATAACACGTGCTAAAACATGTACAAGTCATTGCTATTTAGGCAGAAATACGACGACAATTTGGTCGTGATTTCATGCCGCTGTTGAAGGTTTTTTAGAGGGGCTTTCTTGAGTAAATCCCTCCTAATTTCAGAAGGGAGTGACCGATTTCAGTCTGGTAAAATTTAGAATTTATTTGAACATGTCCACTATTAAACAACATATTTACCAATATTATTGCCTCGATATCCAGGGAGCAGTGGCCTTTCAAACGGGGAGTGTTTTTTCTGACTCACCCGGTATACAATCCATTTCAGGCTGTTCGATTATCAATGTTTGCTGCCCCTAAACTGTTGCAACGTCTGTAAGTTATGCTTTACAAGGAAAGACGTTATTATGCCTTTACTTAGCCCCATACATAGGCCCATCTAGAATAAATAACCTGTCCTTTGATGGTTAAGGTCCAGTTTTCAAATCACTTATTTTTTGTTTTATTTTGGTAAAAAAGAATATAGAAACATTTTAAATCTTTATTACAAGCTAAGTATAGTTCTTTTCGTAAACAACTGGCCTGTCTGACGAGTTCCGCGAGATGGAGTTCCGCGTTATTGATTTGTGCATAAGGCCAAAAATCAATAACGCGGAATTCGTCAGATATGCCAGATACATGTCAACAAATGCGTGACGTGAATGAAACGTTATCTGTCCTTGTCCTTGTCCTTGTTGCATGCAAAACATGCGAGTTTGCTACCTAGGTTTGAGGCTGTCTTTTGTGGTCTTCTTTGTTTACATTTGTGGCTTGACTAACCAACCGTAGAAATATCATTCTTCGCAAGGAATGGCTAGTCATTTTGTACTGGCCTGCCAGTTATTGGTAACATGTGCTACTGTTACAAAATGTCCTCTTTGTTGAGTCATCATCATGAGTGTTTTCCAAAAATGTTATGTGAAAGTCTAAGAAATCTAAGGAACAAGGCATCGTGCTTCCACTCTGAACCATTAATTAGACGGAACACAGGTTTTCCTATAAACCCACTTATCAACACATCTCTTCTCCTAAGGGTGAAGATGAAGATCTGAAGATGTTGCACTTATACGTTCAAGCGCATTCAAATACAATTCTTGCTGTTCTCTTTGAACCTCAACCAAGTTATGATCAGAAATCGTTGAAATTAATCGTGAGTATTGGTTTGAAATTTTGCAGTCAGTTTGTTCATCGATTTTTGCTGAAGACTAATCAAAGCGTATACAATTATTCTTGTCTACCCTTTACAGAGAAGTTTTTGTTTATAAGTATAGCTTGAATCTTACAAAACAGCGTGCGAGATTTTTGAAAACAATTGTAGTTGTATTTTTAGAAAATCACGGGTGAATCACGAATGGAAGATCAACAGAACACGAATTGAAGTTTACCTTTAATGAACGTATCTCTTTTACAAATTTACAAGAAAACTTTAACCAAAATGCTGCAGCTGTTTTGAAACATCACCAACATCTGATTATTAAGTCAGGCTTAACCACTGTAATAATAATAATAATAATAATAATAATAATAATAATAATAATAATAATAATAATAATAATAATAATAATAATAATAATAATAATAATAATAAAACGAATATTTATACAGGATATAAACACTTCAACAATTGCAATTGTTGTTATCACTGTGTGTCCTGTTTCCTAGACCTAAATGAAACTAACAGAAAATGTATTACATTAAAATCACAGAAAAACCTTACAAGAATAAAATCTATAAAACCTAATTTCAANATCGTGAGTATTGGTTTGAAATTTTGCAGTCAGTTTGTTCATCGATTTTTGCTGAAGACTAATCAAAGCGTATACAATTATTCTTGTCTACCCTTTACAGAGAAGTTTTTGTTTATAAGTATAGCTTGAATCTTACAAAACAGCGTGCGAGATTTTTGAAAACAATTGTAGTTGTATTTTTAGAAAATCACGGGTGAATCACGAATGGAAGATCAACAGAACACGAATTGAAGTTTACCTTTAATGAACGTATCTCTTTTACAAATTTACAAGAAAACTTTAACCAAAATGCTGCAGCTGTTTTGAAACATCACCAACATCTGATTATGCTGGGTGAGTAAACAAAATGTATCCATTTTTGAAAATCTTATTCAAAAAAACATCCCAACAATATAAAAAATTCCGCTCCATTGGTTGGCTGAGGCTTCAATGTAATTTTTAGGATCGATTTATAATTTTTAATGCGCTATTTTACCCTCAAATAAAGATTTTCCGAAAACTTGATTCCACTTGCTTTCGCAAAAAATTGATTTGAATCGCTCAATATAATGCAATTTTCAGCCATTAAAATTGTGGAATAATGTTTTTGCTAACTCGGGTATCGCTTTCTAGCGACAAGTAAACCGTTTCAGACGCTGTCTCGAAGTTTTATTTGCACCCTTGCGATCGCACGCGCAAAATGATGTGCCCTTATTTGCGCGTGCGATTCGCCGCACGCTTGAGATTTTACTCACGAAAGGGCCGGGTTTAATGTTAATATTCTCTCAGATTAATATTAGGCACCAAAGAGAAGATTTTGTGTAAAAATTGATATTAAAATGATCAGCACATTTTCTCTTGATTTTGAGCATACCGAAAGATAGGATATTTGCCTTGATGCTGATTTCTGTGACAAACAACGCTTCTGAGATTAAGCCAAAATTCCAAAAATTATGTTGAAGCCTCATTTAGATGATGGATTTCAGGTTTTACTAATTGGCTGCATAGTTGTTGCGTTACGATATCTAACAATTGACAGATTTTTTTACTCACCCGGTATATTTGTTTTTGAAAGTAAGCCTTGTATTATTGTGCAAAGACATCCCCGTCTAAGTCCCGCAGCACATTTAACCCCTGCGATTTCCCCATTGAAAAAAATTAAGCAAATCCAACAGGGACAATATGTGAATCTCCCCGGTACAAAACGCCTCACAAGTGAAACCTAGGCTGAAAATTGGCAAACCCAGGCGGAAATTTGAGAAAATATTTCCACGCAAGTACAGTTCCCCGCCAATAATTATGCTGTCCTCTGCACATGATTGGAAAATTTGACTATATTTTTCGATCGGCTTAGCAACTTAGTATATTGCAACTACTTCAAGCCAGGCTTTTGCAACAGGCTGGTCGTTGAACAAACGCTCTTGCAGCAGGTTGTATCAAATCGATTTCTAAATCCCAAAATCACCACGAAAAGGTTTCCCCTTTGTCCATTCATTTCGAGTCTTAACCCTATTACGACCGGGCTTTTTGGACCCTTGTAGTACCGGGAGGGCACAACGTGACCCCCTTCATAACTCCGGGAATTTCGCAGATATGAGGGCGAGACTTTGTACAATGGGGCACAGTAACCAATTCTACAGAATAGGGCACTTTTTTTATTCTTCATTACACCCATGACGTCACTATGCCGTCGTAAAGGGGGAAAATGGCTATATTTTCTAACTTTCATTTCATTTCACTGTAAACATATTTACCCTGGGATACAATTCTGTTTAGTAAAAAATTAAACAACTGCTTTCCAATTGTCCCAGCAAAAAAAACATAATAATTATAAGCCTAAACAGTTCTACATATAGACCTATTTACAATGATAATAAATTGCTACTAAAGTTGAAAAAGAAAAAGGAAGATTATAGCTGCTAGGTAGATCAGCTTTCCCTGAATATTCTTAATTCAAAGCTTTCAGTTTTGTTTTGAATGACTGGATCGACGGGGCTAATTTCATGGGACGACTGCACTTTAGCGGACCAGCTTTATGTCATATCTCTCTGGAACATATTTGATCAAATACCCTACTAACCCTAACTAAACCCTACCTTACCCTAACTAACCCTAACTAAACCTAACTTACCCTAACCAGCCCTAACTTACCCTAAAAACCCCTTTTAGAAAATATAATCCTAACCCTTACCCCATGACACATAACTTGCCAAAAACTTGCCAATATTGAAAGCTGATCCGCTAAAGTGCAGACTAGCCAATTTCATTTCCGAATCAAATTTATTCCATATGTCAGCTCCACGAAATGCAAACGACTTTTGGCCATAATCTGTTCTCATTTTTGATACTGCGAGATTGCATTTAGTATTGTGTAAAACCCGGGTATGAATTTCAGATAATCTAGAGAAAATACTACCTAGGTTTTCAGTTGCGAGGTCATTTATGGATTTGTATACCATTGTAGATGTTTCTCGATTAATCAGCCTCTCAGCTGAAGGCCAGCCAACCCGCTGCAATAAGGAGCAGCTGGAGTGTCAAATGGGCTACTTGTAGCAATTCTAGCAGCTCTGTTCTGTAATTTCTGTAAAGTTCTCAATTTAGTTGCCCCACAACATACCCAAACGGAGCAACAATAACTGTACCCTGGGTGCCAGAGCCTCAATCAAAATTTAAAGGAAAGGAAAACTGGGAAAAGGAAAAGAGAGAAGGAAGAAAGGAGGCTCTGGTCAAATGATAACACAACCTCGTTTTGGTTTTAATCCGAATGATATGAATCAATTCAATCACCTTTTACGCAATCATGGTAATCAATAAGCGCTGGCATTAATCATGCGATTAATCACATGCATCGCTATTTTCTGAACCTAATTGTCTTTGACAATGCAATGTTTTCCGGAATGGCTGCTGATGCGATTGGAATGGCGTGACAAGTCATTGCGGAGCTTCGATGTAGGCTAAAAGCTTTGATGCGCTCGCGATGTTTGTGATGTTACTAGGCCATAAGAGCGAAGATATTCCTAAAGGACTTTGTAACTATCAACATAGGAGATGCGTTTTCGCAAATAAGTATTAATTTACTATTCATTATAATCTATTGCACTCGGGCCCGTAGGAAGGGGGTGGCAGGGAGGGCTCGTGCCCCCCAATAATTTTGAAAACAATGGTGCTACGTCACAAGTATAAATTAGATGCATCGTTCTCTATTGTTTTGAGAACAAAAGCTCCCCCCGATCGGCAGCTGCTTCCTACGGCCCTGATCGCACTGTAGCGCTTGCAATTATTATGAATACTTGTGGAAAAATCAAGGTCAAACCCAACGTCTCATGCTAGTATTTATAGATGTGATTGAGGAATATCTTTGCTCGATGACCTTTTGACCAAAGTAACGTCAACAACAAACATAGATTGAGCTGAAAACAGAGCCCTCACTGATAACAGAACTCCGACAGAATGAACAAACAGAATGAAACTTCCCTTTAATTACATCCTTCGAATTTATTGAGTCGTCATGCAAGCAACATGCTGTTATCCCAATTCTATTGAGTTCCTTTGCCTGTGTGTCCATGATTGCCAATAATGGTGAGACAACGATCACAATATCTCGGTTACATAAGTGTTTAAAATTATGCTCTTTGCCTTCTTCTCCCTCACTTCCATTATTAGGCCTACTAACTTCACTGGCGACGAAAGGCGCCATTTGAAACGGCAACGATTTCCCATGACCAGTAGGCAGTATAGCAAGTGTATCTTTGCCGTGCACGAATAAGGACTTCAATATTTCAAATTTTTGTGGAGTTAAACTCTCAATCTTGCTAAAAAGCTTTACAAGTACAGCATCCACAGCTCGCCTGAAAACATCCGCCATTGCTGTGATCGAGGCAATTAATCACTTAACTTTCTTAACTGATAACCGCCCGAATTATATTTTCTGATCGCAATCGTAATTTTGTTATGTGACTCACGCTATCCAATCAAATCAATATACGCATATGGGTATACAGGTTTCTCATTGGTCAATTCCTACAATCGATGTCACCATTTGACCAGAGCCTCTTTCCTTCTTAATTTTTTTTATTTTTATTATTTTATTTTCTATTTTTTGGCTCTGGTACCCAGGGTACAATAACTGAAGTGGGGTTCTACAATACTAAGATATATATTCCTTAATGTATCCTCTTGCACATTATGCTTCGCTTATTTTAAAAGTCCTATAGCTCTAGAGATGTTCTTCTGTTTACATTTGACATGGCTCTCCCATTTTAGATTATCATCAATCGTTAGACCAAGATATTTAGTTTCCTTCACAAGATCGATATCATTTCCATTTACTTGAAAACGAGGAATAGGCGTTGGTGCATCAATTTTCCTCAGCTTTTGCGATAATCCTATGATCATGGCCTATGTCTTGACAATATTCAAAGAAAGCTTGTTTCCCGTAACCATTCCTCAAGGCTGGCAAGTTCCGCATTGACAACAGCATCTATCTCTTCTATATTATCTTAAGAGAACGAAATTGCCGTATATCCGCATACATTGTCGCTTTTGCCTTTTTTAATGCAAAACGTAGGTCATTAATGTAAATCAAAAATAGAAACGGTCCAAGGCAAGAACCTTGAGGTACCCCTATTTTGATTTCAGCAGGATCGGAGGTGACGCCGTTGGCCTTGCAGAACTGCCTGCGATTATCTAAGTATGAGCTAAACCACTGATACTCGAGACCATCGATTCCGTAATTACGCATCTTATTCAGAAGAATTTGATGGTCGACTGTATCAGCTTTCTTTCTTTCTTTAGATCAATGAAAATCATGGCGGTATATTTCCCCTTGTCAATATTTACGTACCAATCCTTGGTACAGTTCAGTAAACAAGAGACAACTGAATGCAAATTACGAAAGCCATACTGATCTACAAATAAATGTCTATTAGAATCGAGTTACTGGTAGAGTTGATCACAAATGAGTTTTTCAAACAACCTTTAATCTATGTGCGAAAACCTGTAAAAGAAGCAAGTCAGGCTTAACCACTGTAATAATAATAATAATAATAATAATAATAATAATAATAATAATAATAATAATAATAATAATAATAATAATAATAATAATAATAATAATAATAAAACGAATATTTATACAGGATATAAACACTTCAACAATTGCAATTGTTGTTATCACTGTGTGTCCTGTTTCCTAGACCTAAATGAAACTAAAAGAAAATGTATTACATTAAAATCACAGAAAAACCTTACAAGAATAAAATCTATAAAACCTAATTTCACATCGAGATAAAATGTTTGTTACGCAATTAAAATTATATCATTCAAAGTGCTTTCTAAGTTTTTCAACATATTCCTTGTGTGGCTCAGTCCGACGTATGTCTAAAGGTAGCTCATTGTGCACTATAGCGCCCATATACAGAAACGACTTTCGTGCATATTCTTTCTTGATACTCGGTAATCGCAGGGTGCAATTGTTATTTCTTGTTTCCTTTTCATGCTCTATCAGAGTAAAATNAGCGCCCATATACAGAAACGACTTTCGTGCATATTCTTTCTTGATACTCGGTAATCGCAGGGTGCAATTGTTATTTCTTGTTTCCTTTTCATGCTCTATCAGAGTAAAATAATTCTGAAAATGATCACAGATATCTTTGTCCAGGCATTTTCGCACAAGTTTGCAGGCTCTCATTTTATTTGCATTTATAACTGACATGAGCCCTTTGCCTGCTGTTTCATTACCATAGACTATCTTCAATGCTCGAGAATGAAATGAGGAAAGTCTACTCATTTGCGTATTTGATAGCTTCAGTTGTAATATACCACAGTAAGTAAATGTTGGGAGAATCATAGAACGATAGATGGTACCAGCTGTAGCATTGTCCATGTACGACCTTAATTTTGCGAGTGTGATTTGGTATACAGGCTAGAATAGCCTCGAAAGGCTTCGAAGCAACAAGAGAAACGAGGTTCTATTCATAATAAAAGAGGACTGTATATTTAGGCTCAATTTCAATTGATAATAAACAACAGGACTGCAATTTGCAACTTTCCTCCTAGTTTGCCACACACAACAAGCAAAAATAATCAGAGAAATAATTCACTAGTGTGACTTCGCGTACCACAATCAGTTCACATCAATAATAACAAAGAATTAACTGGACGTCTGTCACCTGAAAGTTCGTTCAATCTTTACGCAAACTCGTCTTCTTCCTGCTTGCAATAATCCGATAAACAAACCGCAATAAACAATTCGTAGTAAACAAGAGTAAATATCCAATATATTCAGGTTCTTCGATTTCTTCAGAGTTATAAATTCAGCAATAACGAGTTGGTTCTTCTTTCGAGTAAATACACAAATTCTTTCCAGTCTTCAGATAGAGTTATAAATTCTTCCTTTCGTGAGATTTCCAGACTTCCACTTCACTTCACAAAAAACCAGACAGTCCTTCTCCCCAAAACAACACCCCAATATCGTAGACGTCACATGACATTCTCAAAGGCAATACAAAGGGATAATCAAACAATGAATCAAACAATGAATCAATCAATATCAAAATTGGAAACCTTCCTGTCAAAAAGACTTGCTATGTCAAATTTCTTGGAGTATTTTTGGATGAAAATCTTTCATGGAAGTATCATCTGACTGAATTGTCTAAAAACTGGCTAGAACTTGTGGTACGTCCTCCAAAGTAAGACACTTTTTACCTATTGATGTTCTCATCTGTCTTTACAATTCTTTATTTTCACCCTTCCTGCAATATGGAATTTTAGTTTGGGGTCTCACATATGAAACTTATATTAATCCAGTGTTTTTGTTACAGAAAAGGATTATAAGGGCAATTTCTTTTGAACACTTTACTTCACACTCTACTCCTATCTTTTCTGACTTAAAAATCCTAAAGCTGCATGATCTTTTTCAGCTAAAATTGCTGAGCTTTGTATACACATCTGTTCTTAATATCTCTCCTGTTTGTTTTCATAATTTCTTTAAATCTGTGGAATCTGTTCATCAATATGGTACAAGACAGGCTGACAAGGATGATATTTTTCTACCTCAGAAAAATACTAGTCAATATGGTCTCAGATCAGTACGTTACTATGGAGCAAAATGCTGGAATGACGTTCCTGTAGACATAAAAAGTTCACCATCGGTCAAGATTTTTCGTCAGAAACTCAAAACCTTCCTGTTTGAACATGACTATTAAAGCAGATTATTGATAGTCACCGTTTACCCATAGTTTCTTAAGATTTTATCTGAAAGAGGGGGTGCTCTCTCCTCGATTAGCTTAGCTACTGAGAGAGTTCCTCCTTAAGAATTCCCCTTCATACAAATCCTCCAGTGTCNTCACCGTTTACCCATAGTTTCTTAAAATTTTATCTGAAAGAGGGGGTGCTCTGTCCTCGATTAGCTTAGCTACTGAGAGAGTTCCTCCTTAAGATTCCCCTTCATACAATCCTCCAGTGTCATGTATCTTTCTTACCTTATCTGTATTATTGTCTTTTTAATTTAATATGTAGTTATTTATTGTTGTAAGTTGTTTAATATTAGAGTGTTTTGTATGTAGTGGAATTTATAATGAATGAATGAACTGAACTGAACTGAACTGAACTGAACTGAACTGAACTGAACTGAACTGAACTGAACTGAACTGAACTGAACTGAACTGAACTGAACTGAACTGAACTGAACTGAACTGAACCGAACCGAACTGAACTGAACTGAACTGAACTGATGAGCCTAAAATAACTCTCTTAGGCACGCAAACAACAACAACTAAAGTTTGGGGTGATAATTTCGTACAATCTACAGGTAGGACAGAGATTGACCTGTAATTCGATCCATCCTCAGTTGATCCACTTTTAAAGATGGGGGCAACACGTCCTATCTTCCAGCTATCAGGAAATATTCCCGACTCAATCGACAGATTATAAATCCTACACAGAGAATGTGAGATAAGTGGAAATGCACTTTTAATAAAATGGCTTGCAATACCATCTGATCCAAAGCCAAGCAAATCTTCATTTTCTTGAGAGCCCTGAAACCCTTAACCCTATCTGACCTGGGGGGCGGATTCCGGGCGGACCCTATCCCCCTAGTATATTTTTGTTTCCGCTATGTTCGATATATGTAGAAGGCCTCTGAGATTTAGTAAGTTTAACTTTGTATCATAGAGCAATGAAATTGTAACTTGTAAATGGTTAGACAAGAAATTCGTCAATTGTTGCATGATTGGATGGTGTATCCTACCAAAAAAATTTAGCTAAAAATTCAAATTTCGTCAAATTGCTTTAAAATTGGTGCAGAGCCTATTTCAAGTGTACGAATTACGAATACGAACATAAATTTTGAAAATATTGTCACCAAAGTGGTCCAAATGGCACACACACATTGGCACAAATGACCAAAAATTGAAATTGAATGAACTTGTCTCAAAATTGGTACAGAGCCTATTTCAAGTGTGCTGATTACGAATTTAAACATGAATTTTAATAATATTGTGACCATCAAGTTACAATCAAAATCGGTCTTGCATAGGTCAGATTTTCATATTGGAAAAAATGCCAGACACATGCCCATGAGCGTAAATCCTTTTGAAATCTATTCGGCTGAATCAGATCTTTGACTCAAATTTGTAGTAAGTCACATCTTTTTGGGATTCCATGTGTAAGTTGATATTGTATAAGTCGGATTTAACCACAGAAGATATTCTAACATTTTAAGTTGGAGTTTGGTAACGTGGAAGGGACACATGTACCAACAAAAGGCGGTAGGTATAGCTCACAAATTATCTGTCCTATCAACGTGGAAAAAGGCTACAATGAAGCGTAATCTGCCTTTAAAACCTTTCCCCATAACGTCTCGATTTCAAAGTCTGCAAATTTTACATACATCGGACACAATCCGATATACAGGTAGGTCAGAATGCGCACAATTTTTTTACATTGGTCCGAACATGAATGTCTACCAGGTAAAACATTCAGTCTCCCAAAAGGTCAACTCTTTTCACTCACGAGAACAGGTCTACAGACTTTTTTTATACTTTAATGAACCTGAAAGGTCTACAGATCCAAGGCTTGAAATATCAACGGACCGATGAACATGGGATTGTGCCATATCCCGACAACGTAGCAGAACTGTTAAGTGACATGGATGAGGAGGGAATGGATGTCAGTTAATCATTCTTGTATGGTGGCCTTACGGCCAAGATACGCCCAAAACTACCTCCTGCCATTGCTGGGAATTTCCAAGAGCACTATGGGGCCCAGGATACCTGCCCTAAAGACCATAGAGTATATGTTAGGCCTTTGTCACCCCTTGCTATTTGCTATGAAACAGAGATTTGTTTTATTTTGATTCATTTGCTTGAATACCTTACTGTAAACTTTGATATATGCTATATGATTACGTGTTTTCAATTCGAACAATCTTACGGCAAACTTGGCAGCTTCAAAGGTGGGGAGATGGTATTTCTATTGCGAGCTGCTGCTGTCTGATGATTATATATACATATATATATGTATGTATCAATTTGCAACTAAATAATACAAAATTTACAAAGTTTTAAAAGCTAAAAATAGATACATTACAGCTTTAATACAAATTCAATATATACTTGTAAAAAGCACCCTTAATTGTAGTGGCAGGGATAGCATTAAAAGGGATGGCTCAACGGTAGCGCGCTTGACTACCAACCCGAGGGTTGGTGGTTCGAGTCCCCGCCCTGTCGAACCTGCTACGTAGAGTGAGGAGAGTCGCCAACTCTCTGTAATTCCAGGCTAAAGGAATCGCGAGGTGTGGTCACATCGAGAGGAAGGACCAGGACATTGCTCGATAAGCTTAGCTTCTCAGTGTCCTAAAAACTACCTTCGGATGCTAGGTAGCAATATAGAAAGCATTAAAAGGTCGAATTGACCTTATTCGATAATAGACCTTTTCACAGAGGTCTGGGACGGCGCGCTACTTTTCTGGAAGATGGCAGATAAGCTGCGAGGGGAATCCTTATCTCGATGCAAATGCTGAAATGCAGTTGCAATGGGCGAAGTAATGCAAACAAAGTCGAATTTAACTCCAGTTACTGGGCACTTAGGAGACCAGAATGCTTACGACATGAAAATAATGAGTTACCTATTACATTAAAGTGATATGTAGCATAGTTTACAAGGAAATGTTTATTTCACGGCGAATTTGGATTGAAAGATAACTATTTGCCAATTTTAGATTTTTGTTTATGAATAAATGGAGCTTATTTATTGCCCTTTAACTAAAGTAATACGAAGGGACATGAGCACTTTTGGTACAAACGTATGGAGGCAGGCAAGATCTCATATGCCCGTTTAGCCTCGTAACAAAGGAGAGACTTTGGCGGGAAAATATTCGTCATTAGATGTATTCGTCATTTCGTTCTTTGCTTATGAAAATCAAAAAGGAAAAGAGAGAAGCTTGCGACAAATCATTTATAAATTTTAGAACTACAACATAGAAAAAGGGTTGCAGTTTTTAAGTTTGCAATGTGGAAGAGATCCTGAAGAGATGCCAAGTCAAAGATTTGGTAAAGTATTATTTTAATTGGAAGCAAATATTATTTCGGAGACTGACATAGCTAGTGAGGCGCAATTATTCAATGCAATTCAGTTTGTGTTTGGCTTTTATATTTCGAACAAAACTTTTACGAATAAATGAGAACCCTGGAGAAAAGTGCAAGTTGCTTGGAGCAGGTAAGTGGCCATATTTTACGAGTATGTACAGAAGCGCTATATTTTGAAATATCACAAGCCAAACTTTGTCAATAAACACACGCGCAGAAATTGAAAGATTGAAGAAACTGTTCAATCTAACTTGATATAGAAAGGCTTGGGAAGAAGCCTAAATCATTGTTTGTTTCTTAAAATACACGACAATTCCTATTCCTGCAGTCAATGGGCAATAAGCTCTATTCATAAACATAAATTCAAAATTAATTTGACCGAAGGCCTCATCATCAATAGTCATAAAATGCAACTTCGTTGAAACAGCTCGAGGAAATGAAAGTTTCCTTGTAAAATATGCAAAATATCACTGTGATGTGGTAGGTAACTCTTTATTTTCATGTGTCAAGCCTTTTTGGTCCTCTAAGTGCCCATTAACTGGAGTTAAATGCGATATTTCGTCCACAACTTCTCCTACTTCAACTCCAGTTCAGTGTTTTTATCGTGAAGAGGATTCCCTCTCGCAGTGTATCCGCCATCTTCCAGAAAAGTAGCGCGCGGTCCCAGACCTTTGTGATTGGTTCTTCTGAAAATGTAAACAAACACTCAGAAATATAAACAAACACGCTAAAACGTTTTTCGTCCTTGCTAGTGGAGCAGCATTGGTTTACATTTTGAGCGTGGTTTCTATTAATTTTTGGTAACTCTTTGGAATCTGCCTGTTTTTCTCACAAAGGCTGAGGCATGAGCAAGCGATGATGCTAAACAAATAAGTTTTATTTTCGTTTTTTTGCCTCTGCTTTCCCTCCTCCCCCCTAGTCAATGGTGTTTTGTAAATATTTATTTGTTGCAAAATATAGTAAATATAATTGTTTATTCTGATGCAATTTTGACAACAAAAAACAAATTAATTCAAATTAGGTATCTTGTTTGTAACTTTACAGAACCTTTCTTCTGATTTTAGAAATATTGAATACAACCTTTGCCTCAGTTTTTTGTCACTAAATGTTTTTCTTCAAAGAATGTGTCTTTCTGTATGACATAATTTGCCACAAATTTGTAACTTGCTGAGATAGAACAAAGTTTAATTTGTAGAAGATTCTGTAAACACTGTTCTTGTGGCTTCTTTGCAGCAATGAAAATCGTCAAAAACTCCCAAGCTTCCTGTGGAAATTGTTTTGGAGTGTAGCAACACACAGGATAATCGTCCAGCCAAACCAGCTATTTTCAGCTTTAACTGAATGCAGGGGAAGGGAAGCCAGTTACAATGTACATTCTTGCAACCACTTTCGAGGATAGACGGCTGAGTCTTTTCGATGCTCTTTTTCGTTGGCAAAGTCGTGTGTCGAAATCTGCGATCGTTTTATCGTTCGCCGTCTTTTTCTCCTGCAAAGGAATGAAATCAAAATAAATCTCCAAACACGTTCTATTTTGGTGTGAAATATGTATGGAGGAAACAATTTATTTTCGGAAGATATTCAGTAAGCATTACGCAACGATAACGACAATAAAGCGATTCATTTTCATTCTATTTTATAACATTTATACACGTTAACAAGTTTCAGTATACATACTGTTTTTCAAACTGATGTGTTAAAAACAAATTAATAGATATGATGTAATATAACAAAATAGCGGTAATAAATACCTAATGAAATTTTCTGGTTAAACAAAGAAAAGAAAATGAGACAAAAGAAACATTAGCTCTGGCTCAGTGTGTTGATATCATCTTTTAATAGCCGTTTAAAGGCACTGAGGGAGGGTGCCACTTTAGTTTCCCTACTCAAGCTGTTCCAGAGGCTGGCCCTTCGATACGAGAACAACTTTTGACCAGCACTCGTTTTTAAAAGTGGTAATTTTAGATCGGTATTAGTTGAGCGGAGAACACGATCGTTGCTTTCTGAACATCTTGTGAATAGATTTCGCATGTATTCGGGTGCAAGCTCATTCAAAGATTTATACATCACTGTTGCTGTTTCTTTAAAACATTCGATTGAAAACAAAAGATAAATAGCATGGCCTACCTGAGAAAACATGGCTGTGCAAATTAAACCAGTATCCAAGCTGAGAGAGCTCTCAATCTTTGATAAACGAACGAAATCCTCGTGCACGCTTCCTTCGAATTCCATGGAACTTGAGCACTCCACTTTGAGACAATGTATTTATACAAGCAGCAGCCCTGGAAGTGTTTTTTAGGCTGAGTGTCGAAGAAACAGAGCTGAAATATGCTCGGCCAATGTTGCTTTCATCCCCAGACCTGCGCGCGCTTCTCAGATTAATCCGGTTTGGCGGGAATTTCAAGGGTCCGGAAAAATCTTTAGGCCACGAGCTTGATTTTATTTCCTCAGTCGCTCTTCAATCAGGGAACAAAAACGTCAAAAATCAATAAGATTAGGCACTATAAAATTTCAGCTTTCACCTAGGCTAATTTTTAAGAAAAGTTTTATACTCCCAAGTGTGTGTTGAAATTCCTTTGAAATTCCCTTGAAATTCCCGCCAAACCGGATTAATCTGCGAAGCGCGCGCAGGTCTGGGGATGAAAGCAACATTGGCCTAGCATATTTCAGCTCTGTTTCTTCGACATCTTTTGGTATCTTAATATGGATAGGGGTCGGTATACAGGGATGATATTCATCGACCTCAAGAAGGCTTTTGACACCGTTGATCATGAAATTCTACTTAAAAAACTGACTAAGTATGGTATCATAGGTCTCGAAAATACCTGGTTTGCATCCTATCTGAATAATAGAATGCAATTCTGCAAAGTTAATGGAGTATCCTCAAAGCTAGACGATATCAGTTGTGGAGTGCCGCAAGGGTCGTGTCTTGGCCCTCTTCTGTTTTTGATCTATATAAATGATTTGCCATTTTCTCTGCAAACAGTCAAGTTACCATGTATGCAGATGATACCACCATATCATATTCTTCCGAAAACATCGATGATCTCAACGAAAACCTAAATAGAGACTTGAACTGCCTGCAGCAATGGCCTCAAGG